>PVLA01008324.1:0-90271 GCA_004027455.1 Hydrochoerus hydrochaeris
AAAAAACAACAGAGCTTTGCAAAAACAATGGTGCTTGCAAAATATGCCTACTATATACCCTGAGCTTCTATGGGCCACTTCTAGGTCAGACTTTCCTTAATGGAACACCCTAGCTTGATCTCAACTTGTCTAAGATGTAGTCTTTTTTGTGTATAAACACCCATAGACAAAGAATCTTAATGGTAACCTCTTCATGCCTCACCCCCATTCATTTGCCTGGGAGCTGTTTGCTTCAGTTTTACAGTAAAAGTTGCTTTCTGCTTTCACTCTACAATAAATCACTTTTGCTCAGTCCTCCCATGAGTCTCTACCTTGTAATTCTTTCTGGGTTAAGGGGAGAGCACACTATCCAGGTGATGACAGGAAGTGTATTTCTTCTCTTTAAAAACAAGAAAAATAGGAGACTATAAAAAAGAAGCTAAAATAGGCATCAATCAAACATGAATGACACCAAAATTAGCAGCTTCAAATAAAAAGAGATTCTTTGGACCTCAATGTTAAAAACATTCTCCTATAAATAGCAACTAGGCTATAGGAAAGGAAATATAACACCAGAGCATCGTTAGGTTCTGAACTAAACAGACTAAGGTAAAATAGTAATATACCACTTATATACTTTTTTTACATATTTTATACAAAAATAAACAGATAACCAAGTAAAACAACTTAAATAATAGCTATCTAAAGGGAAAGGGAAGAAGAAAATACACATGCCCTTGGAGTTCTCATCTGTCTAAGCAAGGAAAAAATAGTTATTTCTTAAATAAATTATATATATTTGTGTATGTATAATACACAAAGTACAAAAACATAAATATAAAATATAGAATCAGATTCAGATCCAAAGAAACAATCCCACACATACTTATGAGAAAAATGACTCATCAAAGAAACAGTGTGGTAAGTATGTTGTTTAGAATTGCAGACAAAGTCAGCAGAAGAATGAGAAATAGAAGTAATTAACTGTAGATAGAGGAACTGTAGTAAAATAGGGCATTATTTTCATTCTAAACATTTCTACGTGATTCTGTTTCATCATGTGCATGTATTACTTTGGTTAAAAAATCGAAGTATATTATTTTGATCACTGTACTTTGGATTGTTTTGATCACTGTTATGCTTGTGTAAAAAAATTGCTTTTTTAAAGGAAGCACAATGATGTATTTAAGCATAAAAAAGAATCATATCTACAATCAACTCTTAAATGTTTAAAAAGCAGTGTATATGACAGAGAAGAGAGAACATAATATCATAAAATGGTAACATCTGGGGTATCTGCATGAAGACTCTTCTCCAACAATTATTTGTACTATTCTTATAATTTTTCCATAAGCCTGAAATTATTAAAAATAAAACAACAATAATAAACAAAAACAAACATTTTAAACTCATTTAAAATATATAAACAAGGTAGTGATATTTTATTTTCTTGCTGACAACATAATTTAGGAAAATATGTAGCATCTATGTAGAGTTCAGCCCTTAAATACAATAAAAAGCATTACAATCTAAAACGTAGCTTTCAAGTTCAAATGTCTCTGCCTATTTTTTTGATTCTGGTATAGATGAAAATCCATGTTAATTTAAATTCTAGTAATTACCTTGAGAAAAGTGGAACATTTTCATCACATTTTAATTATTGTATTGTTTCAGTTTTCTACCACAAGTTATCAGAAAACACAAAACAATTAATTACAACTCCACTGGACCATAAGTCAAAACAAATTAATTATAAACAATCCAAAATATTGGGTAGATACAATTTACTCTCCAATGGTTTGTGTGATTTGTGTGGATCAAAGATTATACCTGCTTTCCTGTACACCACGTTAACTGAACAGGACAGGTGGGGAACCTGTGGGACTGATCGCAGGAGCCGGACACCATGAAGACTACTGAAGGAAGAAGCAGAAAGGATGTGAAGGCCTATGTAGCTTCCCAGCGGTGCTGAGAATAGAACCTGCAAGCCAGGAGTGAGGTCAATTTGGAAAGCAGGTGATACATTTAGCTTGGTTCTATTGAGTTTGAGGTCTGAGATACAGCGTCTGTGCAGAAGCTCACCAAAGGCCGAGGCAGGACAGGAGGCAGGAATTTTAGAAGCAGCCACAGTCAGTGCACAGGGACCATAAGGATGAAGTGAAGAAGGATGCTGAGGGTCAGGACAAAGAGAGGGAGCCAAGAGTGAAGCTCCAGGGACAGCGGTGCGGCCGGGAGAGGAATAAAGGCTGCAGGGAGGCGGGAAGCGAAGAGGGCCACAGCCAAGAAAGACTAAGACAGGCAGCACCCGAGGGAATCCGAGGGACCAGGCCTGGGACCTGCCGTAGACCTGGGACCAGAGCCAGGCTTTCGAGGTCCTGCCCCTCAAGTGGGTTCCTCACTCCAGTCCTTCAAGCCCAGCCCTGCTGCCCACTGGTCAGCCAGGGTTTGGGGCTGTTCTGTCGCATTCCTTGCACAAGGGTCAATCTGCAAACAGCTTCAGGGCCTTAGGACGCATCCTGAGCTCAACTCCCTGCGAAAAGAGAATGCTGAGAATAAATAATCAGTGCAGTCCCCAGAAAAGGCTTTAAGCATTTCTCGACTTGTTTTTCCAAATGGAGACAACTCACTCAATATGGGTAAATATTTTCATGAAACCTGCTTCTTTTGACCTTGTTAATTTGAGGTCTACTTCATTTTGTTTTTCTTCTCTCAAAGCTCTTGGAGATTTTCTGAGAATGTTTGGTTTATTATTGTTTTCATCTTGTGAAACAATAAACAAAAATATATTCATTGAATAACTTAAGAAAATGACATTGTTGACTATTAAAAAGTTATACATGAAAAAAAATTTCTCAAGTAACTAGATTTCTGACTAGTTTTTTTAGTAGGATATATGAGACTATTTAATAAATAATTTCAAGTTTTGAGGTACCTAAAAACTACTAAAAAGAACAAAGCTACAGAATCATACCCAGTTTTTGTGCACTAGAATCTCATGGTATGGCCAAATACTGCAGCTATTCCATCATCAAAGTTCAAGTAGAACATTTTAAAGCCTCCTGGAGCAGACTTGGCGAAATCAGTGCTGTGGTGTAACGTAAATCCTGTGCTGGAGCAGTTGTTCGCTCTGTTTGGGAAAATGAGGGAGATTACAAAGCTAGCTGCTCCCCTCCAGCACGAGTGCTCCTGGCACACACCTCAGGTTTCACTTTCTTCTCCTCAAGCAAAGCTTTGCTCTGCATTCTGTCTCAGTCTTCCTCTGGGCGTCAGACCTGGCAGGAAGCAGAGACAGCAGCCTCCTGCGCACCTTTAGGACTCCTCCTTTCCCAGCCCCACAGTGGCTCTAACGGCAGACCAAATCCATAGCACTGCTAGCCAAGAGATATTGCACTTTTATCCAAATGGCTTGGACTCCATAAAGTACATGAAGTTATATTTTCAGACATCAAAGAATATGGCAAATGTGTCTTTTCTCAGCATCATTTGATATGTGACAACTTCCTCCTAAGTGATTTTGCTATCTAACTATACTCTTTATTGTGGAGTTTCTAACCATTAGAGTGGTTTTTTCTTTTTTCAAAATCTTTTCTCAGTATATAATCTTAAACTCATTTTTTAAAGCATAGAATTATTATTTTTCATTACTGACAAGATAGGAAATAATTCTTTGAACACATTATATTCAAGAACCATATGTTTGTTCCAATGCCCAGGAGTGAGACGCTTTTGAAAAATAGCATACTTAGTGAAAGCACATTCCAGAAGGAATGTGAAAGACAGTGCTCAGGGCACAGTAATGTAGCTGCCTATATCTCTTCTTCATCACGCGCAGGCTCACAGTTTGAAAGCCTGTCTTTGCGAGATTCCTGCCTGTAATTGAGCCTTTTCCACCACCCTTGGCCAGAGTAATGGTCCCAGGGTGTTACCTGGTACATCCTTTGCACCAATAGTCACTATGGACTGAGATTATTCTGAGATGCTGTTTAACTCATCTCAGTTTTCCCAGGGCCAAGTTTAGTGCCCTGCCTCTAGGAAATATGTAGCAAATTCTGTGGGAAAAGAAAAGAGAGAAGAGAGCTATTCACTCTTTTCTTCTACTTGAGGCTGTTCTAAAAACTAAAACAATACAAGTGAGAGTACAGACATCCCAGAAGAGCAATTCTCAATGGTCCACAATGCCTACAACAGAGTGTTGTACTTGCTGCAGTCCACATTCCCTGATAACAAGCTTTGTATTTCAAGCAACTGGCTGTGAATAATTCAAGACAATCTTCTAATGTCAGGACCTATTCAGCTGTAAGCAGCTCTGATAAGTTGGCCTCACCGACCTAAAGTGATACCATCTCAAACACTGTGTTTGCCCTGCTGGATTTTAGACACTAAAGCATGTCATATCAGGTCAAAAATTCTCCATGTGATCCTTCCTTACAAGATTTTTTAAAACACTTTTACATTTTAAATTGAATTTGCTACTTGCAAAGCACATTTTTCTACTAAAGGCTTTCGCTCAAGTTCTCTGGACTTAAAGGGTTATACTCTTGCTTTCTCTATTATTTGTATTAATCTTATTTGTTACAGAGTCACTGAGTTAAAGTTGGTCTTGAATTAGCATCTACTGAGTACCTACCACAGTCCAGAATGCGCCCGCCTCTCAGCTAAGCTCCAGCAGCTTTCCTGGGGTTCTCGATCCCCCTCTTGTCCTCCCCTCCCCCTCTCCACCCTCCCAGCTCTTTCTTACCTTCATCCTAAATTCAGATCTCACTGCTCTAGGGAAGCCTCTTCCCTGAAAATAATCTTACATGGTTAATTTTTACTTAAACATTGAATTATTGGGAAAGTAGTTGTGCAGGAAAATAGTAGACAATAATCCTCAGGTTTTTCTTTTCTCATTCTTGAACTATTATCTATGTGTTCTCCTCCAGATGATTCCTAGAAATGCAAAATTAAATAAAATGCCACTTCTTTCTGAGATACTCATGGCCCCAGAGTGTGAGACATAGGCAAAGAAAAACACAACAGACTCCAGTGGTTGAAGGTTCATGAGACATAAGCAGTAGACAGTCTTGTGCACTGTGAAAGAAGGGAATTACAAAGCTGTGCAGAAGGTTAGAGAAGGCTTCACAGGAGAGGAGACACCTGAAGGAAGCGTGCAGGTGAGACACAGAGACCAGCACACTCTGTCACCAGGCTCAGAGACCTGAAAGCATTTGTAGGGCCTGAGAGGCTGGCGGGGTTGGACTAAGTGCAACCCGGAAGTGACAAAGAATTAGAACACAGCTGGGAACCAGGCTTAGGAATTTGGTATTGACCAGGAAGCAAAGGCCTAGCCCCACTGACGTTCCAAGAGGGTCACTTTGGAGGCTGAGCTAACGACAGTGTCTTGGTGACAATGGGAAGTCCTGCATCAGAAGTCAGTCGTCCTAACGAAGCACAAACTTGGTTTCCTTGTTGGCTCATTGAGTCTGAATCCAGCTTACTAGAATGACAACATTCATGTTGCTGGGAAACACTTCAAAAAGAGAAAGTAGATCCGTTAGGAATTCTTGGTTCTTTTTGCTTGTTTCAAACTGCAGTAAACTTTTGCAAGTCAAGGCGTTGTCTTTACAGCTCATGCATCCAAATTACTCTGGGCCACAGGAAGCCTCCACAAATGCCTAATAGACTGATAGTGAATTATTCCTGAAAATCAAATGTGAAAAACAAGAGTTTTTTACACTTTTTTACAAGTTAATTACACTTTAACTGAAAACAACATGGAAATCATCATTGTTACACTCTTTTAAAATCCTTAATTATATAGATGGGTAGAGATACACACATTTTAGAATGATTAAATAAAACTAACATCACTTCCCACACTAAACATGTTTTTGCATCATGAACATCTAAAATCCACTTCTTTAGCAATTTTAAAATAAAAATTACATCATTATTAACTATAGTCACTGTGCCACACAACAGATTTCAAAATTTATTCCTTCCATGTAAATTTACTAAAAATGTCTTCTTCCGAATCATTCATAGATTGTGTTGGACTGTAGAACCATAAAACAGTAAAACCAGTCATGTATTTTGGAAGGAAAAATTAATATTTTTCTAAATGGTATTTTTAAAAGCAAGGCAATGCCAAAGAAATTTCTTTAGTCTGATTTTTATAGAAGTGAGAAATAATGTTTTGTCAAGAGCATAATGTAAACATGAACACAGAGAAACTCAAATATGCATTTTATCTGATTTAGAAGACCAAACTATTAGGAAGTAGGAAGACCTTTTTCAAATGGAAAGGGGAACAAGAGTTGGGAGAGGGGAGAGAGAAGGAAGAAAATTGGATTTTAAAAAATTGAAGAAAAAGGAGACATAGAGCTTTTGCAAATGTGGAGGGGAGGAGGTGTCGAGAGGGGAGGAGGACATTAAAACAAGACCTGAGATGTGTTATGCACCTGTGCAAATTCCCCACCATGAATGTGAGCATTATGGGCTAATAAAAAGCTGTTTAAAGATCAAAGCAAAGAATAACTATGGAATTCATGAGCATAAGTTATTTCCTTTTCCTTTATGACTGTTTCTTGGGGGAAATCTTATTAATTGTCCTGTTTCGCAGGTTGTCCTCAAGCACCTTTGTACACCGCAGTTATTTGGCATCTAGAGAATATCTGCAGAACTAAAAGAAAGAAAATAAACTGACTTTTTGACTGGTTAATGTTGGTCAGGCACTTCTGAAAGCTGTTTTAATTTGTTAGCCCATTTAACCTTGTGACAAATACTTTATTCATCCATCCATGTATTCATCATTTAATAAGCATTCGTAGCGTCAAAGGCACTGCTCTGGTGTCGGGCACACCACAGTAAGTGAGAAGGGACACAGAATTTGAAGAAGGGAATAAGGAAGGGAACGAACCCGTGGGGAATACTGAGGGAACTGAATTGGTGCAAACATTTAAGATAAGTGCTTTTTAGGGTTTTTTAAAAGAACTGTTATTTTAAGATATGCTGAAAAATGAAACAATACCAGCCAGGGGACCCAGGCCAAGAAGACAATGCAGACAAAGACCCCAAGGCCACCTGGGCCGAACAGCCGGAGACAAGACTGAGCCATTAGGAGGGACAACTTGCGCTTCCGTTTACAGGTCGCTGAAGAAGGGCAACTGACCATTCAGGAAGAGAGGTGGGTCTTCATTAAGGGAGAGAAATTAGCACAGAATGTGTAACCTCACGTGCTTTGGGGAGGGACGGAGGGACGGAGGTGGGCTCTGGAGGTGGGCAGGGCAGTTGGGGAAGAGGCAGGAAGGAGGCCCAGTGGCCCCGAACTCCACAGTTCCTGCACTGTACCAGGGCGCGGAGCCTTCCGGACTCCGCCGTGCATGCTCTTCCCGGTTCCACCTGCCGTAAGAGCCGGAGTCCAGGACGCAAGGCCCGGGCGCTCGGCAGGGCTCTCGGCAGGTGCGCACCGCTGATCACCTGGCCTCTCCTCTTACCGGCGCGCGCTCCGAGGGCCTGCCCTTCTTTCTGGGTATCACTGTGTGTACTCATTTCTGAGCATCTATGCTGGCAATCACAGCAGTCCCTGAGGAAGGGAAATAGAGGGCCACAAATAATGCAAGGAGCAAAAGTTGGCCGATTTCTTCCCCAAGTTCAGGGAAAAGAGGAAACCAAAGGATAACGGGAAACCAAAACTGTAAAAACATCTGGGATAGTCGAGTGTGTCTACATGGTGCTTAGGAGTACATGTAGCTTTCTCTAAACAACCTGAGCGGGCAGGAAGGACAAAACCATTCCGTCCACATCTGCCGTTTCAAAGGAAGCATTCCAAGCACAGCGTGCGGGACAGTGGTTTTGCCCAGCTTCGCAAGCCAATGAGCCGCGTAAATAGATGGCAGAGGTTCTAAGAATCGCATCACTGCTCATAGACATCTCACCTTCTCTGTCACTGTCACCTTTACACATAAACACACCCGCCTGGGTCACGGCAACAGATTCCCACCTGATTTCTTGGATGCCAAGTCTTTACCTCCCATCCAGTTTTAAACAGCAAACAGAGTAATCTGTTCAAAGACAAAGTCAATCCTCTTACTGCCCTCCCAGAACTCCCACAGTGCCTTTCAATGTCTCCTCTGACAAAACCAAAATTCTTCAGGTAGGATTCCCAAGGCGCAGCGAGATTTGACGGTGACTGGATCTTCAGTTCGACCTTCCAGTGGCCTGAATTTCTCCCTTGTGATGTTCACTGCATTCCAGATAAATGCTTAGCTGGGCAATTACTTGTCTCCGATAGAGCGCCAAGGTCTGCAGAGGGCAGGGCAGGGCTGCCGGTAACCTAAGCATGACACTTAGTAATTCGCGAGTGACTGTAAGTGGAAGGAAACTTGGCTGCCAGTCTAGGAATTTTGGTCTTTTTAGTACTAGAATCTGGAAACTATGTGCATAGAACTTTTCACCACTGTGCACTAGAAAATGATTGAGAGAATTTCCTCCTCTGTCATTTAGAACTCAGAATGCCTCTCATGTATTTTGGATGCCTTCAGGATGAAAGCCCCTGGAGGGAAATAAAACTCAGCTGAAAACATGCATGTTTTCATAACCACCCCTATACCTGCTTTTGGGGGGGGAGACACAAACTGCCGGCAGATTATATAGGTTTGTTCTGCCTTCAGCCACTGAAGATGCAAAATGTCTGACATTTAAGCTGCAGAAAGCACTGAGTACCAGCTGGGGTGCAAGCCTCACCTCAGAAAGACAGAGCAACAATGAAGTTAATGCTGAGCTGAGTCCAGAATTTATTGCTAGGGTTCCCACACTGCACAACTAACTGACAGATGTACACAAAGACGCTTTATAGGTTGTCAATATAAATACAAAGGATCTGTGCATAGAGATTCATCTACCCATCCATCCTGAAAATGCCTCAAGAGCTCAGAATGTGGTAGCTACTGGGGGCAGACTGAGTCCAGTTAGGAAAAAAACAGACTGATTTCAATCCAAATGACCATTTTACTTTCAAGGGCATCTGTGCAAGGCATACCCCAGAGGCAATAAGAATCTGCATTTGTCTTTATTATCGCCTTAGAACAAGACCCTGGCCTTAACAAAGGAGTCCTGGTTGTGTAAAAGCAAGAGCTGCCATTCCCTGAGATGGTGAACTAACTCGCTTTTGAAAAACAAATGAATTCTGTCCCTGAGTAAACTTTGCTGCAGTGTTTCATTCTTACTTTTCACTTCAAATTAACCTTCCGGTACCACTGAGCTCTGGATCCATGAATGTGATGGATTTTTTATCTGAGTGAGATTGCTTTTCCTTTTTTTTTATTTTAAAAAACAAAATAGAAAAAAGGATAGAAATGGTACAGAATTTCAAAAAATAGCAGGAAATTAACACCACTTAATATATTGCATATTGCTATCTTAGAAGTAGTTGTTCAGGTTACAAGATTTAGGCACAAAAAGTGATCAAGCAAACAATGAAAGCACTAACTGGTCTCATTGATGAACTAACAGAGATTATTAATATAGTTGTCTATCATTCATATATATATATGCACACATACCTATGTACACCTATATACATATATTCTTTTCCCTTCTTCCTTTTCTCCTTTCCCCTATCCCAGTTGTTCTTTCCTTTTCAGTACTTTCTTTCCCTTTCATTATTACAATAGCTATTGTATGGTTTGGATCTTATTACTCTTTCAGGTTTTTTTTTTTTACACTAAGGAGACAATACTATATTTACACAAAGATCTAGGATTGGGAGTCCCATTCAATCCAGAAGAATTGAAAACATCATGCCACAAACATGTACACCAATGTTTGTGGCAGCACAATTTGTAGTAATCAAATCCTGGAAACAACCCAAATCCCCATCAACTGAGGAATGGATAAAAAAAAATGTGGCATTTTTATACAATGGAATATTGCTCAACTATAAACAAGGATAATCTTGAGGCCTTTATAGGTAAGTGGAGGTAACTTGAAACCATACTCAAAAGTGAAGTAAATCAAACTCACATTTGTAAACATCATGCTGAGTGAGATTTCTATTTTTACTAATTTTTTAGAATTGTATTTGGCTAGCTTGTGGAAACTTGCTTACTTTTTTAAAAATCTTGGGAGTAGTTTTTCAAGATAAGCCAAGGTCATTGTGTGAAAGGCAAAAGCTGCTTGCATGGCTGCAGGAGGAACTTTGACTCCTCCAGGACTGAGATGGTAACTCCCGGCCTCCTGGATGTCTCACTGGGTTACTCTGACTCCTGTGCCCAGTGACAGGTGAACTAACTTTCTTTTGCAAAACAAATGAATTTATGTTTAAATTCGATGCTTCACCATCTTCTTATTTGAGACTGGGAACTGGGTACTGAAGTTAACTTTGGAAAGGCATTTTTGTCAGGTGTAGAAATTTTCCAGTGCTTAGGTTTTCGTTTCAGGCATCACAAACTGATAGCTGTTTTGTTTCCCTGAGCCACGTGGCCAGGGCCAGCGAGAAGCCCATGGGGCACCTCCTGCTGCAGGTTATCCTTGCTCTGCTCCTGCACCCCTCCAAGCAGACTCCCCCAAGACAGCAGCTGTCCACAGAGACTGCAGAGGAGAGGAGGTGAAGGAACTCAGTGCACCCCCCTCTTGACCGGTGCCCTCCCTTCCTCACAGGGCTTCAAAAGGTTCTGCTGTTGGACTCACAGGGGCTGCATCACCACCCCTCATCCTCCCATGCATCCCATCTTGCTTGGTTTCAGTAAAACCCAAGCATCATTTCTGGGGCTAGAATCCAGGGTGCAGAGAAGCATTCATAGGAAAGGCATGTTGGGGCTGACAAGCCACAAACAGCTTCTTAGTTGACCTAGGGAAAAAAACTGACTTGCCTGTAAAAACAGAGCAAGAGGAAGTTAGTGGAAAAAGGAGGAAGTTGTCAGAGAAGTGTTGTCTTAGATGTCACCGCGCGTCCTCTGTGCCTGAAGCATATCAGTGAGGCATAATCCCAGAGAGGAGAAGAGAGGGAAAAGGCAAAGAGCAAACACAAGAATCAGGCTGCCACCTCTGCAAGCTGATTGCACAGCCTTGGGACACCGTGAAGCTCTGAAAAGTGCTCCAGTGAGAGGAATCTTTCGCCAGATCCACCAAAGTTCACTCAGTGACGGGAATTTGTCTGCTATGGGCTACTATAATAGAATGCCCGAGGCTGGGGTATTTAAATAAAAAGAAATGTATTTTCCCATATTTTTCTGTCATCTGGAAAGTCTAAGATCAACATCCTTGGTGCTTTACATTCTGTGGATAAACACAACCGCAAGAAGCCCTCAGATGGGGCAGCATATGCCAGATCGAGGCTCAGCTCATCTGCAAAGTGCCTCAGGCCAGCCCCAGGCCACTCTTTTGCTCCAGTTCCTAGCAGTGCATTCCTGCAGCAGCCTCCTCCTCCGCCCAGCCTTGCCATTCTTGGGGCAGCAGGGTGGCATCCTAGAGCACTGTTTACTGACCATATCTATGATTGCAAATCCATCATTTACTACCTTTGTGTCTTTGTTCAAGTTATCCAAGCTCTGAATTTTTCTTTCTTCATTGAAAACTGAGCATAACAATAACCTCACAGTATTGTTATGAGAATAAATGTAAGAGTATGTGAATTTCTTGGTACATGGTAGCTGCCTGAAAAACCACTTTGCTAAGGTTTAAATGATGTATAAAAGCTGTAGTTAATGCAGGCAATGTAATGAGATTGGAGATGAGGACACATGTTTAAACTATAGCCAAAACCTATGTCATCAGTATATCCATCACCTCCAAAGGATTATGCTGCCATCTTGATTCATTTATTATTATTTCTGATAAAAAATAACATAAGATCCATTGTCTTTACAAAATGTTATGTACACAGTATGGTATGGTCCTCCATGCGAGCTTTGTTGTGCTGCCAGTCTAGGATTTACATTCATCTGCAGGTTGAAACTCTGGCTGGTAGCACCAGTTTCCACCTTGCCCAGTGCCGGCGATGGCCATTCTAATCCCTGCTTCCATGGGTTTCACCATGGAGTCCACACAGAAGTGAGATCGTGCAGGGTTGGTGCTATGTTTAGTTTGTTTCATTTAACATAATCCTTCCCAGGCTTAGGCATGGTGTCACAATGAGGAATTTCCTCTTCTTTTATGCCAGAGCAACACTGTTGTATGTCAAGGTCATGTGTCCTCTGCCCATCGACAGATGGGCTGCTCCCATGTCTCAGCTATTGGGAGTAGCAGCGAGAGCCATGAGTGTACCGATAGCACTCCGAAACCTATATTCTTGTTTCGTTGGTTACAAACCCAGAAATGGGACTACCGAATTCTATGCCAGCGTTCTTTTGGGTTTTGAGAAAGCTCCACGCTCGTCTCCATGGGTCCACACAGACACACCTTCCTGCCCAGTGCACAAGCGTGCCTTGTTCTCTGACCCTTGCCAGCACTCACTTCTCTCCTTTTTGGTAATGGCCATCAAGAATGAAATGTTGGCACCTTTGTGCTTTGATCTGCGCTGCCCTGGTAATTAGAATAATTATGGTTGAGGGCCTTTTGTTTGGCCATTAGTATGCTTTCTTTAGAGAAATATCTCTTCAGTTCTTTTAGCCATTTTTTAATCAAATTATTTGATTTTTTTGCTATTGAGTTTTTGAACTCCTCATATGTTTTAGATATTAAAATTTTATCAGACATATGATTTGTAAATATTTTCTCATATTCTATACATTAGTTTTTCCTTTAGTTGATTATTTAATTTGCTGTGCAGAAACTTTTTCATAAAAACATAATCCCAGTAATGTATTTATGCTTTTATTACCTGTGCTTTGGAAATCTTTGGAAATCATTGAATCATGAATGCTTTAATACCTTCTTCTATGATTTATTCTATATTTTATTATTCTGATACAGTTATCATTTCTCTCTACCCATCTTGACTCGTCAGGGAGTCTATGGTGGATACATGGCATGTCTTCTTATCATCTTTTTTAGTTTTGATAACACTGCTGATACAGCCAGGTTGATTTTCCTAATGTTTAGCAGTTGAATTCACCAAATCCCTACTGAACCTGCGCAGAGTGTCAGGAGCTGCAGGGAAGAGGCCGGTCTGCAGCGTGACTTCCGGGACTGGAGAAGCGCATGCCGCCCTCTCTCCACAGTCCTCCTGCTGGCAGCTGTGCTAAGCCTTCCACAGCCTTGGGGCCATTCTCTTCAGCTCACTCCACCAAGTGCGGTTTCCCCTGGTGCAGCCTCACCACAGCCGCCACCATCAGGTCCAGTTCCTAAAGCAGGAAGCTGGGAGCGTCTGCCTAGAAGGGAGAATGAGGATGCTGACGACTGACCGGTGGGCGGCAGAGCGAGGAAGCTCACGGGGGTGCTACCACGGTGGTCCTCACCAGCTGTGCCCCAGCGAAGGCTGCGAAGCAATTGCCAGGCTGTCTGCACTGCGGGTGACGTGAGGGCTGAACATGTGGCCTTTCTAGTACCCTTTGTAGCAGACAGACAGAATGTGTTGCCTCCCTCCCTAACCCTGTGGGGTCACAGGAGTCCCCCAGCCTGCAGCACAGACTTATCCCAGCAGCTGGTTGGCTGGCTGAGTCCTCTCCCCACTATCTCCTTGTCCTTAATTGGTGACCAAATTCTGAATCAAGGGGCTTCCCAGTGCAGGCTCTGCATGGCATTCTCCTGGGAACAAAGCCAGACAGAAACAGGCAAGCGCTGATGAGACCTCCTGCCTGCCACGGCTGGGCTTGGTTGTCTGCCAGTCTAATTGCCAAAGAGGGTTTCACCAGCATCCAGATGCATTAGTTTAATCGCTGACAGTGATTGCCACAACGTCTCTTGGCAACAGCCAGCTGATAAGCACTCAGGACTGACCGCATTGCCATGGGGAGACTGAACTGTGTGCTTCAGGAATTCACTTTAACCAGACAAGCCTTGCACCAGGCAGCCCCGACTCTCCTGAGGAGTCAGCAATACACAAACAGGGGCTCTGGTCCTCAGGAAGTTTGTGATCTAGCAGGAAGGGACTGAGCTTCTGCAGCATCAAGGGGAAGTCCGGTTTAAAAACATGTGGAAGTTGATGGTGCCTACAATGCCACCAAGTGAAGTATTTATAGGAGTGAGGCTTTCTCAATGGGAATGGAACCCACACCAGAAGGAAGGCGTGGTTGGTGCTGACCAAACTGAGCAGGGGAGGAAGAGCTCCAGCAGAGGAGGGGCCAGCAAAGCGGAGGCCGGAGGCTGGGCCTGGCACAGCCCTGCAGCTTGGAGAGTGACAGAGCTGGGCTGCAGGGAAGGAGATAGGTCAGACTTCCGCCGAGGGCTCTGTGCTGTGGGTTTTGTTCTTACCCTATCTCCCAGTTGTTTCTAGCTGAGAGCCAGGTGGTGGGGAAAACAAGGTAACTGTCCTGCCACACCCTGCGAGCCCAGTGCAGGCAGACTGCCCACTGCAGGAACAGGAAGGCTGCCACCTCCAAGGCCATGTCTAAGTGCAGTGACTGGCAGTTGCCCTCAGAATGTGACCAGCTAACGCAATTGTCTAGACTCAGCCTACATCGTCCTCAGCTTTGGCGAACAGACAGAAGCTTTGGACCTCGGAGGCTGCGGGCCGCACTACATCCCCTCAGAGCCCAGGGACCCTGGGTGTGGGGGCCAGCCTGGGCTGGGAGTGGGCTAATCTCTCGGGGCGCTGCTCCTCCAGCTCAGGGTGCAGACTCTGCACAGCCCCGGACAGCTTGCTCCAGTGCACTGACTCATCCCATCCCTGCACAAATATTTGTGGAATTCGCTCCAGTGATTAAACCCCTCTCACAAAGAGAAGGGATTTGAAAGTGCTCTGTATTACTTATTGGATTTTCCATTTCTCGGCGTGGGAGTGGAGAAGAAGATGCAATAAAGGCAAACAGTCTGAAATTGATTGTTTGCTTCTCTCCTGGGTAATTTCCTGGCCACTGCCAAAACACACAGGCTACCAGACACAGTCGCCTGGCTTAGTGTAAGACCTTTTTCTCTGAGTTTTTAGATTTTAAGAATCTTTTACGCCCCCATTTCCTTATTTTTAAAATAAGAATAATAACACTAGTGTCATCAGGCCTCTGAAAGCAAGTTCACCTCCTCTGGCACAGAAGGCACGGCGCTGCAGGGCTCCAGAAGCCTGCACGAGCACACAGTGTGTGTGTGGCTGAGCAGAGTGCAACCCCAGCACTCTGGCTGCAGCCACTGCCTAGGCTCCTGGGCAGGGTTGGGGAACCAAGGTCAGGAAGATGCTCTGTAAGCTGCCGAAGGCTGTTGGATTCTCACAGCCCTTGCCTGAACATCCAAAGGCACGCTTAGAGCCTCTTGGCAATGACCTGGTCGAGGCAGGCGCATGACAGAGCCAGGAGCAGCTTGAAGTCAGCTACATACAGCCACTCCAGAGCCTCAGCACTGCAAATGGGAACACTTGCAAGGCCTGCAGGGAGAGGGGCCTCCGGCACACAGCTGGGGGCCTGTGATCCACGCTGAACACTGGCTGTGCACACTCTTCAGGCCTGCTACACAGCTGCAGTGCTGAGTCCTGTGGCTGCCGTGAAGCAGATGCTGCTGGCGCCCCCTCTGACAGGCCTGTTCGTCAGCCCGGGGACAGGGAGTTCACCTTGAAGTCTGCTCCAGAGCCCAGCCCCTGACCGCCTCCGTGGCACACCACAGCACTGCACAGGCTGCCTGCGCAGGTCTCAGGCATCAGGAGAAGGGATGGCACCAATGACTCCTGGTACCAGACGTGCCCTGGGCACAGCCAAGGCACTCTGCAAACACCAGGACTCCTGGGAGGAGAGTGAAGACATCATACCAGGCTTCTGTCCTTCAGGAGCTTGCATAGTATCTGGGAAAAGACAGGAACAAAAGCAAAGCAGGAGACCAACGGTAAGTCAGAAAGAAGCTCAAGCCTGTGATCCCATGGAACTGGATGTTTAGCAAAAGCAAGGTCTGTGCTGACCTCGGTCTCAGAGAGCAGAATTTAAGAGGAAGAGGGAGAAGGAGGTGGCCATGTCCAATGTCACTCTCTTGGTGGGGGCCTGGGGTGTGGGTGGGAAGGTGAGGCAGAACTGGCCTGGTTCCCATAACTCTGTCTGCTTGTAAAACTTCACTGGAGGGAAGAAATTTGGATATGGTAGCACTCTCTCCACAGTAACAACCCATGTTTTTCTTTTTTGTTTCTACTTTGATAAAAGGTATGAGGTTGTCTCATTGTCGCAAAATAAACAGACATGACTGAGATCCCATAGCATGCACACTTCTCTTTATGAAGTGTCTGCATCAAGGTTCACGCACTCCAGCCACCCCGCCTCGCGGGTCACTGCAATGCTGATCTGGAGGGCAACAGACCCCCGTCTGCCTTCACTCTGACCGCAGCTGCTGCTGGCAGATGCAGAGGCAGAGTGCATGCTGTGAGCATCAGGCAGGCTTCCAGAGCCGAGAGTGGACAGGCAGCTGGATCCCATTAGCCCAAACCCCAAGGGTCCAGAGGTAAATAACAGAGACTGCAGACACAGGAGCTGTGACAAGATCAGGCAGACACAGTGGACGGCAGGCAAGAAAGCACCCAGCTCCTCCCCAGGGCCAGGGTCACTACCCTGGGCCATACAGCGGTGCTGGCAGAGGTTTGATTCTTGGTAAACAGTCAGAGAAAGGCAGGACTATGCAGAAGGCTCTGGCTAAGAGGAAAAAAACAGTGGGCACAGGAATTTGCCAGGCGGGCATTTGTCCATAACTCTGCTGCTCCTTCATCTGAACTATTCCAGCCCTTTTACGAAACCCCGGATTCTCCACAATGGTCTTCGAACTGTTTTAGCCCAAGACTCAAGGACCAGTGAGGTTTGTCTGCGCTTGCCCTAAGCCACGCGCACCCAGATCCCGTAGCCCACTCCACACACAGCTCTCTCAGGCACCTGCAGATCCTGCCCCGCTCCTCCCAGTGCCTTGGCGCGGGGGCTCCTCTTCCCCCACATGCCCCAGTGTTGCTCCTGTCCTGCTTTTCGGTGATTTTAACACTGACATCATAGATCCCGCTGGTGTTCCTGGGTCTCAGGGACCCGACACCGGCCGTCGCTCTGCAGGCCCCGCGCAGTCTCCTGGCCCCTCCCAACCTTAATTTCAGATTCTCTTCGCCTGACTCATCTGGGGGTCTCGGTCCTTCACCTCCTATAATATTCTCTACTATCTCTCACCCCTATGTTACAGCCCTACTTGAACTTAAAGCTAGTCTTTCGGTCTTTGTCCTGCTCAGTTCTCCTTCCTTTCTAAACCAGCTTCCTCACTTATATCTGTCTCTTCCTTGTCCTTCTCATCCATCCAATTCTTCCTGCTAGACCTAGAAGGAAGCCAGGATACATCTCCTTTTCTCCTAATTCCATGCTGTGGCTGATGGCGTAAGAGTTTATCAGCCCAATCTACACTGTGGCTGGAAAAAAATACACAACTCATGTTAGCAGGTTCCCTTGAAATTCGGGATCACAAACTGTGACAGCTAAACTTGATCATATGGAGTTAAGTGGCAGTGGAGTTGCCCAGGAGGCTGGAGGAGCACACTGCTGAATGGGTCATGGATGTGTGACCTTTGATATTGTTACTTAGCCCCCGGCCCCTTCCCTTCTTATGCAGGTCCCTGCTCTGTTTCCTGGCCATCATGAGCTAAGCAGTTTTGTACTACCATGCTCTTCTGCATGATATTTCTAGCTAGAATCAGCTCCCCATGGACTGAATATCGTAAACCATGAGCTAAGTCAAACCTCTTTCCATTTAAGTTGTATTTAAATTGTATTGTATCCCAGCAACAGGAAAGCTGACTGCTACACCAATGATTGATTCATGACCAGCACTATGGGTTGATTGCCAGTCTTTCTCATTTTCCAAGGATACTCACTCTTCTATACTGCTCAAAAGCTATTTTGTACCTTTCCCTTTCTTTTTATGCCTTTGACAACTCCTCTCCCATCCTTACTCTGCCTGATTACGTGGCCTCCTGATTCCCTGAGGAAAAAGAAGCAGTAGGAGTAGCTATTTCTCTGTTTCCCAGCATCACATCTTCAGGGCTGCATGCTCTGTCTTCCTTCCAGTAAACATAGAGGTGTAGTTTGTGTCTTTCCTGAGCCACATGGCTCAGGAACTTAACATGGAAGTCAAATTAGGCTACTCCCAATGCCCAACACTCTTCTTGTGCTCAAAACTCTTCAATAGCTTTGCATCTTACTCAAGAGGCAGAAAAGACAGTCAAAGATCCTTGACAATAATTCCACCACTTTGCTACTCCTAAGTAGCTCTGGAGCCTCACTGTCCTGGTGCTCCCTCTGTGCAGCCCCAGTAATTTCCAGTTATTCAGGGAATGCTGTAGCAAATCTACGCCAGGACCTTTGCCTTTGCTTCCTTGCTTTACCTGCTTATCTCCCTGATAGACCAAAGCATTCTTCCTCTACTTATTCTGCATTACTGCTCAGTGTGAGCTTGTCACAGAGGGTTTTCCTAGCTGCATTTGGTATCTCACCCAAGTTGGGCTTCACTATGGCATAGTTCACCTCTATTTTCTCCATGGCATGTAGTGCTGTCATTGTTGTTAGTACAAGTTAGCTACTCATATCTGGGTGTAAATTCTTGAAAACCAGGGTATATTTGGGGGGTTTGTGTCCTTTCTTTCATGTCCATTCTGTTGACCAGCATGGTCAGTAGAGCATCTGGCATTTAGTGGTTGCTTGAGTTAATATTGTCAACCAGTAAACTATCCTGGTTTGCAATTTTGGCTCTCACATGAGATTTTTTCCAGAAAGAACAGCTTTCCTAAAAAAGTCTAACAAGCCACTGCTCTAGATTATAGAAGCTATTACGTGGGTGAATGTAGTCCATCATTTCAAAACATTTTGAAATAATGGCTCTATTTTAGGCATCCTGGACTCTCAACTTGGCAGTGACAGGACTGAATCCCGAATAGACGTCCTGATTTCGGGGTAAGCCATTGTTTCTCTCCCTTCTCCCATTTCAGTCTTTGAACGATCCTCTCTTCAGCAGTCTGACGGTTCCCATGCGGGGCTGAGACTGAGACACAGTGATAAGGGCCTCCCCGGTAGCCCCACCAGCACCAGGTGATCGCAGCCTGTATTTCCTGCATTGCAACTGCTCTCTCTCAATGCGGGCACAGAACCAGTGACCCTGGGCCTGGGCCTCCTTGTGAAGTGTTTTCAGTACCATCTCTCTGTCTGATCATTTTGAAGTTAGACTGGCTGTCCTTGGTCAATTCATCCTGCCAAAGGCAAGCAAAAGCTGTTTTGAGATGCTAAGACTAGACAGACACGTTCACTGCATGTGGAGCCTTGTTTCATTTCTTCAGTGCTTCCTGGGCACCAGTTGTCTAACTCATTCCCTGCTGCCCACTGAAGGTAAGCTGCCCAGAACAGAAACCAAATGGGTCTTGGTTACAAGCTCCTAAACAGTACCCACCACAGTTGGCATTCAAAAATCAGCTGTTGGCTGAATGAATACATGTCCTGATCCTGGAAACACATTTTCTTTGGCTACTGCATATCATATAGGGGATACAAAAAGACAGAATGCAATTCTCAAGTTGCAGACTTCTGTAATTAGTATCCACAATTAATATCTACAAAACAAAGCGTAAACCTCATCCCTGGTCTCCCAGTTTTGTGTGGGGTGAACAGCCACAGGCAGACACTCATCCATAAGAAAAGCAGAATGAGATGATAGCAGCAAGAAAGGAACTGTTCGGTCCAACCTGGAAAGTGTGGCCTGTGAAAGCAAGCTGAAGCTAAGGCTTCAAGGTAAAGAAAACTTTTCTCACCCAGTGCTGCATGCAGAGGGGCCAGCAGGCAGACTTGAGGTGTCCTTCTCTTATACTTTGCTGCAAAAGCAATCAGCTGCATGGAAGCTATGCTTTCTGATATGCATTCTGATTCACTGTGGACTGAATCTTTGGATGAGCACAGTAAAAATGCCAAGACAACGTTAGCGCTCTCTGCCATGCGTGCTCTCACTTTCCATCCTTATCTCTTTGAGAACCAATGATAGGTTTGAGAAACACTGGCCCTGGAACAATTTAATGGTGTCCAATAAAGACTCAAGCCATGTTGCAGTGCTGCTAGGAAGTACATTAACCACTGCCAGCTGCAGAGGAGGCAGAGAATGCCCAGCGCGCTGGGCTGGGAAGGACGGCCTTGCTTCACTGACTCCCGCGGAAGATCCCAGCAGCTGTGCGTTTTGAGGTGGCTGTGAGGTCTCACAGAATTAGGGATTCTGTGAGACTTAATACGGACATTTTATGGCTTCATTTTCTCTCAGTAACTTCTTGTGAGAAGCAAAGCAGACTTGTTTAGCTTTGAGTCAGAGTCATGGAATGCCTGGTGCCAGGAGTCCTGTGAGCAAGGGAGCAGGCAACGTTCCCACATCCGGGACCTTGACAATCTCACAGGAGGGTTTTACTATACAAATGCTATGAAGCTGTACATTAAAATTACTATGTTCATTGTTATTATTATTTTTAAAGCCATCGCCCAATTATTCAAATAGAAGCATATGCTTTGGCTAAGTCAGATAGACCTGCCATGACCCAGAAGCTAAAGCAAACACTGTTGCGTGGCCTGCCGGTGGCTACACTATAACCCACATCTCCCGGGAATGCATTTCCCCATCAGATCTAACGAGGAGCTATGCCATTAGCAGGGGTCTCCAGAGAAACCATGGTCTTCAGGGCTCTGGGAGGGCCAATGGAGGTAAGTCCAGGAAAAAGCTCTGCGAGAATTCTGCCCAGAATTCCTGCTCAGGGCCTCAGGTTAACAAAAGAAATAAGAATGGAAAAACTGGATGAAAAAGTGTCAAAACGTATTATTTGCTGGAAATGAGATTTTCTAGGTTGAAATGTAAGATGATCTACAGATTCATACCACTAGGGATGTTAGCAAACATTTGAGACATAAAATCAGTTCAAAAATTAGTGTTAGTCCATGGGCCAGTGATAAATATCTAAATATTAACTTTTTAAAAGCATTTTTATAGTGGTAACAACAGTAAAGAAACCCCTGAAAATCTAGGAATATATCTAGCAAAAGATATGGAAGTCCTTATAAAATATAATTAAAAGACTATTGAAAAACATTAAAAGATATTAAGGGAGCTACATAATGTCCTCAGGAAAGGCAATTCAATATATAACCTTGTCAATTTTCCCAAAGTAAATACAAAATTTCAATGTACTCTCCATGAAATTCTATACTGAGCTTTGTATGAAACTTGAAAAACGGATTCAAAGTGAACATGGATGGAAAAGCAAATAGGATACTGTATATAAGACCTGGGCTCCTGCTGGCATCTGATTTTCCCTACAAGGAAGCAAGACTTGTTAAAGAAAAAAAAAAAAGTGGGAAGAGAAAGCTACAGAAATTAAGAAAAAAAGTAGTTTGATTTTTAAAATCCAAATCAATTGACAAATGAGAACTAGATCAATAACACATTCTAGACAATTTTGGTATCTATATGGAAAAAATAATTGAAATTTGATCTCTTTTTTCACTACACTCAGATTCAGTTCCAATTAACTAAATTCTTAATTATAAAAGATTTAGAAGACACTGTCAGAGAGTTTTCCTATGATATTTTGATAAGGAATGTTTTTAAATAAAATCAAATATAAACCATAAGAGAAAATATTGAAAATTTTGTGTAAGGCTAAAAACAAACCCTATTCATCAGGTGACACTATCAAAGACATAGGTAAGATAAGCTTCACAGTAAAAGATTTAACTGGCAATAGTTAATATCCTGGCAATAGTTAATATCCTGGCAATAGTTAATATCCTGGCAATAGTTAATATCCAGTTATAGAAGTAACTGACACAAACTAATATAGAAAAAGATTTTTAAAAAATAAGCAATGAACCCTATTAAGAGTGGGATCTTTCCTGTTCAGTAAATCCATCATGTAAACCCAGAACTGTGCTAAACAAGTTCAGTGGATTCATCCAGCATCACACACCCCTGAGCCACTCACTCCCAAAAGCGCCATCTATGGGTGCATGGACTCTGGGAGGGCATCTAGACACAGGTCGTAACAGGTGCGCTTCAGACAGTGGCTTCTTCTATAGTTCTCAGCGTGGGAAAATCTGATAAACACTGCTTCAGACAGGTGACCACTGTCAAGATCAGCAGTCCTGGATCCTATTGATGTCATGTTCTCCTGATATGATGTGACAAAACAGCACTTGACCTCTGCAATATTCCTGCCAAAAACTTAGAGTCCTAGTCAAAGCATGAGAAACACATCAGACAAATTCCAAAGGAACCAACCTTATAAATTAACCAACCAGCACTTGTGAGAACTGTCCAGATCTGCAAACTGTAGCCTGCAGACCAAGGCCAGGCTTCCATCTACTCTTACAAATAAAATGTGATGGAACACAGGCGTCCTGAGCACCTGCCAAGCGAGGCAATGTCACAGGAGGGATATACGAAGGCAAGGGGTGGGTCACATTTTGCTCCTTTTCTCCCTTCCATACTTCTCTTCGAAGACCATGAACTCACTGACCAGCAGTGGGTCTCTGGAGTCAAATGAAATGGCTCTGTCATGCAGTAATTTGCATCAGGACTGTTAATCTCCCCATGTTGCAGAGCCTCTGTACAGAGATGCATTCTCCAACCACACAACCTTGCTCCCTAGCCAGCAGCACCACAGAATCACTTGGGTGATTTGGAGATGGGAGTCCCCGACCCTGCAAAAGACCCCCAACCCTGAGTCCAGGCTGGGCCCTGGCCAGCAGCAAATGCCCCCGAGTTGGTTCTGATACACACATCCATGGGGTTACATCTGCAAAATGCTAAGCCTCATGTCCACATCCAGAAACTGAGGTACTGTGCACCTCCAATTCCTTTAAAGGAATGAGGAGCGGACAATTGATGAGTCACTAATATTCTAAAGTATTTCCTAGGAAATACTTGTTCCCACAAAGCAGCAGGAGCTAACAAATTTTAAAAATCCTTTTTTCAAAAGCATGCGTAGCAGAATTCAGACTTTAAAGGGGGAACATTTCCCCCAAGGTGACCTGGAAAGAGACGGAAATGGAACCCCAACTACTAACTGCTGTGGGCTCGTTTAGCCCCTGCCCCACCAGCCAGAAGCAGCAGTACAGACCCAGTACAGAGCTCATCCGGGTCCCTGCTGCAGTGTGGGCCTTGCCTAGGAGCAGAGCTGGTCAAGAGCTGGGAATCTGAGGACTGCTGCCAGGAACCACCTAACCGTTCTGCCATGCTTGATGACGAAGGCAGGAAAACAGGCTGCCATCTACAAGGCGTCCGTCCCTCCCTCCCACTGAAGAGGATAGGGCTGTTGGAACTGAATCAGACAAAGGCCATTTTAAACAGATCCAACGGTGCACAGCGCTGTATTTACTGCATTAGTCATCCAGTCGTAAAGGTGGCAGGAAACAGACTGCAGTACGGTTAAGCTGGACTGCTGATAGCCTGAACTGACAGCCCTTAGTACAGTAACATTGTCAGAAAGACCCTGCGGTAGCCAGGCAACACAGTATAAGCCTGTAATCCCAGCACTCGGGAGGCTGATGCAGGAGAAGCCATCAGGGTCCTGCAGAATGGGGCCGCTCAGGACATGATGGGGCTCAGCAGTGCAAAGTCAAAGGGTTGCTGGCCCCGTGACAGCTAAGGAACCCCATGTGACCTGAAACAGATGCATTTGCCAAGCAAAGAACTGTTGAGGAACACCTAGGCATTTCTTGGGAAATCCTTTAAACTTGACAGCAAGGATTTCCCACTCTTCTTCCCTCATGCTTCTCTGCAAAGGGCTCAGAAGATCCAAGACTGGAGTTGGCGAAAGAGAGCAGCACAGAGAGAAGTGAGAGGGACCCGGTACTGCTGTCCCAGTGCAGCCTGCAGACCTGAAGCCAGCTCTGCTTGCAGAAAGGGGACAGTGTCAACGCTAAGCCACGCTGGAGTTTTTGCCAAGACAAAGGCCTGGCGTCCCTGAGTCTGACTTAAAACTCTGAGCAGCTGCAGTGGCTTCCACTGTGTGGGATTTTGTGTGAGAGCACACAAAAGTCTCTGCTCCCCTTAGAGACCGTGTAAAAAAATTCAGGCCAGGAAAACTAAAAATTTTAAATTTTACTTATACTCCATAAATTTTTTTATAGAGAAACTCTCATAAATTTTTTAAGAAAGGTAAGATGAGGTAAATTGCATTTTTAAAAGACCCCCCGGGTGGTATATGAAGAATACAGTAAATGGAGCAAGAACAGAAGCCAAAGGGTCCCTGGATTCGAGGCGCATGGCCTCAAGCTGGGAGCTCTGGCCCTGCAGAGACAAGCTGGAGCAGAGGAAATGCACGGCAAGAGTCGCTGTGCTTAATACCTAAAGCCTGGGATGACGGGGAAAGAGAAGAATCAAGGAAACCCTTGGATTTGAGTAGATAATGGCACCATTTTTTTTTCAATGAACATAGGATAATTCAGGAGAGAGGAAGAAAATAAAGAAGTAAGTTTATACATTGAGTTTAAGGTGTCTCATTGGACATGTCAGTCCAAGGGGCAGTTGGTTAAGCGTGAGAGGTCAGAGCTGGGTGCTACATTTGACTATTTTTACCTTAGCGTGTAAAGTAGTGAGGCTGGATGAGAAAAGACAGGATGAGGAGAGAAAGAAGTCAGCCAAGGGTAAGTGGCAAAGGACAGGAAGGCAGACCAACCTTGTAAGAGGAAAACAAACCAGGAGGTGTCTTAGCACAGGAGCCTGGAGGAGGGAGTGTTCGCTCTCTCCTCTGCTACCGCAAAGTCAAAGGAAACGAGAGCAGCGTTGGCATCCACGCTTAGCTTTGGCCCAGGGAGGGGAAAGTCACGCACGAACCGTGGAAAGACAGTAACAAGAGCATGAATGGAAAAAGTTAAGAGTACAACAGGAGGCGAGAAAATGGAAAGAAAACTCAAGCAGTTGTGTTGGTTACAGACATTTTAACAAGGTTTACTTGTTAAATGGGCTTGTTTCTGGTGCATGAGACCCAGGGCGTGAACAGAAAGGTCTTACATGGGACCAAGCCCAACACTTCTTTAAAACAGGAAGCAGAAACACGAGCATCCAAACCTAAGTCAGAGTGGAGTTTCTGTCACAGTCATGAATGGCGACCTTCTCCTCATGGATGCAGGTCCAAACCAGCAAAGGCAGGTTCCAGTCAGTGGTAGAATGAAAAGGAGACAGGTGTGGGTTGGGGGCTGAGTAGGAAGTAAGGGAACTGGGGCAGGAAGTGCAGGTGCTGCTTTAGACCCGTGTCTGGGAGTGGGAAAGAGACCATGCAAACAGGCTGGCTAGGAAGACTCATGGGAACAGTCTTCAAAGACTGCTGTTTCCTGCTAAGATGGAAAAACCTCAGACACATTGAAATGCAGACGGGAAGGATCTAACTAAAGGGGAAAAGGTTGAATGCACAAAAGGCAGCTTAAGAGGAGGTTTCCCAACACTGTGAGGGCTTGGGCTGCAGAAAGCAGTGGAAGCACTGATCTGGGAGAGCAAGGGGACAGAAACATGGAAAGAACAGATTTTAAAGGATGCACATAGCTTTTAAAATCTGATGGGAGGAAGTGGTAGGCATTCCCTTTTCAATGTGCCAAGTTCCTTTGTGAAATAGAAGGAAAGTGGTTTGGTGAGGAGAAAGGAAAGTGGGGGTCTGAGAAACTTACATTTAATAGCTCAGATTAGCTAAAAGGAGGTATAGAGAAGATAAATCTGCACTCATGAAACAAAGTAAGGAAGCAGAGGAGGAAGAAGGCAACAAGGACTGTAAAACAGAGCTGACACATTTCCTCTGGCCTTGCTCGTGGCCGTGCTCACCCGCAGATTTCTGTTTTCAAATATTCAAGAACAGTCCATGCTGTTGGGAAGGACAGCCCTTCTGAGAGATCCAAGCATTTTAGTAATAGAGCATTCATGGAGATTTGCTCCTCCAGTGTCTCTGTTATAGACAGGTGGGGAAGCATACACACAAAATGGTCAGCTCACAGACTGTCCACTGCAGAACCACAGTTAGTAATACCATCTTCTGGGTCAGAATGCAGGAGACTTTCCCGGCCACCACGCCACCGAACAGAGTGACGCCCGACCCAGGGAAGTAGCTGCCCGAGCCCAGGCTCAGCCACTGGCCCTGCTAGAAGAGCTTCTCCCAGAGCTCAGCAGCTCAGTCAAGCCGTTTCCACTTCCCTCATGTGTGTTCAAGGTCACAAACATAAACCAATAGCAAAAAAAAAAAAAAAACCCTCTTCCAGTGAGTTGGCAGGGTTCTGGGAGCCCACAGGCTGGGAGCTCCAGTGAGCTGGCAGGGTTCCGGGAGCCCACAGGCTGGGAGCGCAGAGCTGCTTCCTTTAGCAGGTGCAGCTCCCTGAGGGTGAGGTGGTAGCTGTCAATCAGCCTGGAAGCCCAAGTTCCTTTCTTTATTGCTCATCTTTTGTCAGGTGGTGCCAGCCATGCCACGTCTCCCTGTTCTCATCTGTTGCTCCCCACAGTGCCACACAGTACCTTTGGCCTTTCAGGGCACCCGGAGGAGTCCCTTCCAAGTTGGTACCTGCTGGTGTTGTGAGTACAGATCGGAAAACCCTGAAGCCACCATGCTTTGGTATTTCCACACTGGCACCCTTCCTCCCCATATTGTAAGGGCTCCAGTCTCGTCTCACGGGTGGGAGAATTCAGATAAGGTGAATTTGGGCTGGGAACGCCAAAGCAGCTCTGCAGGGCTCCTGAGGGTGCTTACAACAGATGAGGGTTCAGCCAGACAGTACACTAGATTCTATTATTCTGCATAATGACACGAGGCATTTTGGAACAAAATAAAGTTATTTTCGTAAGATGTTCAGGAATCACCATTTCCTTTTCTTTTACCATAATTGCAGCAACCGAGGGCCCCACTCACCACCAGGCAGGGTTTCAATCTGTAATGTCTGGCTGGCGAGGAGCCCAGCTGTCCTGGGACCAGGGCCTCATCCCTTCTCTGAGAAGCTGTCAGACAAGGCCAAGATAGGACATTGCTACCAGGGCCTAATGGGAATGCCATCTCTCTGGGAAGATGGCGAGTTGGGCCACCTTCTATGTCACTATAATAACAGCCACAATGATTGTTCTTGGGAATGAAAGGCCCAGACTATGGAACAAAGGTAAGGACAATGGGAAATAATGTATCGGTAACATTCTCAATGGCAGCTCCTGGGTAACTACAATCGCACATCCAATTTGAAGATAAGGATGGATTTAATTTACTTTACACAGCTTTGCACACTGGCAAAGGCAAGCACTAAGGAAAATGAGAACATGGTTCAAACGTTCTCTGCGGAAAGAACTTTGAGAACAGAAGGTGGGGCTTTGGGAATAGTCAGCATGATGGCCCTGTTAGCAACGGAAGGATGATTTTTAGCTCCACAATCCTTTAACAATTAGCTGTAAGAAACATGGAGAGCAGAGGTACACTCAGAAGACTGAGGTTCAGATCTTGACCCTGCAGTTTATTCATAACGTACATTAAGCCTGTTACATTACGGTGTGAAGCTACAGTCTGTAATTGATGGAACACTTCCGTGCTCACCGTTGACATGTGACATCAGGGTCTGCAAACGTCCCTTCACTGATCATCCATATGCTGGTGATGCATCCTGACTTCTTCTTTACCTGTTCGGTGACTGATCCCTGGGCACCCGTGCTGCTGCCATGCTGTGGGGAGTGGCAGTGGATCCATCACGCAGCTTCTCGTTTGCTCAGACTCTGCACCCAAATGTGGAGCTGGAAGGAGAAGGCCCCTCTGATGTCTGGGGTTTTCAGCAGGGTGTGACAGATGTGACTTACAGGCCTACAGAAAGTTAAACACCACACTGAGCCATCTGCATGTCACATCCTGCACATAGCACAAGTATGAGCCCTGGAAAGGTTCAGAGGAAGAGATGAGCAGAGAAGAAACATCCTACAGAGGGAAGGCAGGCCTTGAAAGGCAGGTAGAATTAAGTTCACTCCCTACTTACTTAGATAAGGATACAAGAAGAAATACTGGTGACCACCCAGAGCCCAGCAGATGGGCGAAACCCATGTCCCTTGCATGGCTCTCACATCCGCTGCCTCCTGCAAACCATCCTTAGGCTCTTCCATCATCGGAGAGTGACCGTGACACGTGAGAGCCTGCCTGAGTTTATTCTTGAGATAGAGCCGTGGACTGAGTCGTATCCCAGCCTTCCTGCCCTGCAAAACATCTCACCCACCAAGCCAATTAGGTCTGTAATTCCCCAACAGACCAACGTCTGAGTACTGGGAGCACAGTCACCACCAGACCGAGGGCTTGAGGGACAAGAAGTCAATTCACGCCAATGCAGCAGGCAGCTCTTGGGCCTTATGCTCAGCAAGCACTAGTTGATGGATAAACAGCTTAGTAAGACTTAGTCTTTGTCCTACTGAGCTCACATATGAGCAGCATGGGGCAAGTCTACAGGGGAGGATTTGGAGAGAGCAGGAGAGGTTTCTCATGGAGGTGGCAGTGATGTCTCTGCTTCTCTTTCCTTACTTATGAAATGGAGATAATAGTCATTTCTATTTCATCATTGTAAGCCCAAAATAAGTTATTCTATGTTAAAAACTAAACACAGCTTCCAGCACATAGCACCACTCATGAATCTGCGTGATCTTTGCTACCTCCTGAAAAGGGCCTTGGAGGTCGGGGACTGTCTTACAGGTGGAGATGAGAGACAGGAGTGCAACTTATGATCACAGCTGAGGTAACAACTGACTTGCTTGGGCACTCATCTCATGACCAAGGGAAACAGAAGCCAAGATTGGAAGGCAAGAAAGTCCAGGGTGCCCACGAAGCAGGAGCAGCAGTCTGCAGGGAGTGATACAGAAACTTCACACGGCGCAGTGCAAGTGAAGGTGGAGAGTGGCTTGGAGGAGACCGTAAATGTCAGTCTGCAAAGCTGGCACAGACTCAGCCTGACCCAAGCTCCAGTCGCCCACGTTGCCTCAGTCTGGCAGGATCTGAAGCTGACCCAGGTCCAAGGGCGGCATCACCACTTGCTGTCTTTAGGATGTCAAGCTCGAAAGGCTCCTGTAGGACCAGACCGTCAGTGACCACATTCTCTTTTGTGCCTCGTGATCCTGGACTGGACAGATGCTAGCTGGGTTTGTCTGAGAACCTTTGCCTCAGCCTCACTCTGCAGGATAGAGATTAGGCTGACCTGGCCACCCAAGTGTGGAGATGCACAGTGCTTACAACCAAGTACCAAACTCCTTTTCAGCCCAACTTTGTTTTGCTGGAGGAAAAGTGGTAAACAAGAGACCAAGCAGCCTCAGAGAGCAAGCAAGAGGTGCCAAGTGACTGGGGTGAGAGCCAAGTACAGCCCTTGCTCTCAGACAGACACGGGGTGAGAGTGTCAAAAATCAGGGAGGTCTGCGGGAATCCAGTAAAGTGAGAGATCTAACTACTTGGCCCACCCAGGGCTTTCTTAGTGGGTATTTATTAGGCATCTGCTGTCCTGTGCATAGCAAGTCCCTGTCTTCATGGGTCATACAGGGGAGGCACACACCAAATACTAAGAAAAGCAGTAAACAACACAGTTACACCTTGATACTCGGCTACTTTGAAGCTCATCAACCTGGTATTCAGTGCATTTTGACTCTAAAGTTTTGTCCCTGTACTCGCCATTTGAAACTCAATGTACAAGCTAGAACTTGCTCGATGTCAATTGCCTTGTGAAAGACACACTTTCCAGCCAACACAATGTGACACAAGGAAGGGACAGGCAAAGAGAGTCTCAGATGCTGTGATCCATTAAACCACGAAGCTCTGTGAGGTAAGAGACCACAGCTAGCAGGAAGCAGGATCGTCATATTTTAAAAGAGCAGATGGCATGAACTTGACTGGGACGCGTAGCAAAGACAACAGCACAGGGGAGTCAGGGCACACGGAGCTCACGGCCTTGCTACATTCGGCTTTAGAATGTGGGTAAGAAAGATGTGGAGGGCTTTGTGCACACAAGTTGGTATTTTGATTTGCGTTGTAAACAGTTATTCCAGCTTCTGAGCAGGAGCATGGGGAAGCAGGAGAGTGAGGCTAAGGACATCATTTAGGAAGGAGGGCGGAGTCTGCCTGCTCATCTCCAGCACCCAGTCCTGAAATCAGAGGCAAGTGCACATCTCTCCCTTCAAAGAAGGACGCCTCAGGCAGTGGTCAGGCCACAGTCCCGCCGCAGAGTTCAAGTGCAGATTCCACAGAGGCCCGGGCTCTTCAGGAGCTCACCTCACTCACTTCTCAAGGGGCCACGGCAGTGGACTGAATGTGTGTGCCCTCCCCATGCATTTCTAAACTAAACCTCTAATGCCCTGAGTGATGGACTCTGAGGATGAAGCTATTTGAGAGAGGAATCCTCATGAATGGGATGTGGACACAGGGGAGATTACTACCACATTAAGCTACCATATTAAGCTTCGTTTGTCATGGCAAACCAGTTTGTTTCTTAAGCAGTACACTGATGGAGTGAGGGTTGAATAGCTATTTCTGCATGAGTTGTTGGATATAAAAAGTGCAAGGCTTGAATTATATCCGGATAATGACTTGGGTTAATTTAAGGTGAATCAAACCAGTATCAGGATTCTGTGAAGATTAAGAATGAATACCCACTTATTCTTGAATTATTTGTAAAGAATGCATCAGTGTGTCATGCTTACTTCTGGGAGCACCTTGGTCTGACTGCTCAGCTTTGCACACAGCCATGACACCGCTGAAGACACTTAGAGCCTAAAGAGATGCCACCACCGCCATCCTAGTCTGAGATCCCTCTGACCCACCCCCCCAGCCAGCTGCACCAGGGACTCGTGACACCATCAGCCCTGCTGTGGATAGTGTCCACCTCTCCACCCTCCTCCCCAACCCTCGTCCTAGGGCAACAGTGACCACTGTGCCTGCTCAAGCTTGCTCTTGGTGGGGAGCCACAGCTCCCCTTGTGGCTTCCCCCCACAAAGCCCCATGGCCTGCCTGTACGAGGGCAGCTGGCTGGTCCCAGGGCCAGCCCATCCCTCAGGTTTATTCTGTGATAAACTTGTCCTGCTGAGCTCACATCTTGTTTCTGCTTTTCCTTTTTTTTAACAGAGCTTTTGATTCTAAAGGACACAGAGAACACCTCTGCAGAAAATAATTATCATTAACACAAAATGTCCATATAATACTTCTGAATGGATGACGAGCAAATTATCCTTAATACCAGTATTGCAATGTAATTTACATACCATAAAAATTCACTTTTTCGTCAGGAGTGGTGATGCATGCCTGTAATTACAGATCCTCAAAGGCTGCAGGTTTGCAAGTTTGAGGACAGCCTGGGACCAACTCATGAAGATCTTGTCTCAAATACAAACTAAAAAGGGCTGCAGTTGTAGCTCAATGGTAGGGCACCCCTGGCTTTGATCCCCAGGGCTGCCTAAATAAATAATCACCCTTTCTCAGGGTGCAATTTCAGAATTTTTACAGAAGTTCCTCGGTTGTAGAGCCACCACCAAAAGCCCATTTTAGAACATTTCCATAACTCTAGTAAAATGCATCCCACACATCTACAGCTAATCACTGTTCTACCTTAATTCTGGATTACTACTCTAAAGCAAACTATTTTCCAAACATCTCTGTCATGAAAATGAGTGTCTTCTTCTAGATTCAATGGACTCAGTCATCATAGAGAGGAATGATAGAGAAGGCATTCTACCAAAAAAAAAAAAAAACAGTAAAAAGAACCAACGTGCTTATAACTCAAATGCATTTAAATACTGTCAGAGTAGCAAGCATTCGGCTATACATATGTTGAATGATAATAGTTAAAGCTAAAGTAGAATTCACGGGCTAAGCACCAATCTTGGCAAAAATCTTTATGCCCCAAAAGACACTTACCAGCAACTTAACCCCAGATAGAATGTGAGCGGTTTAACTGGGTTACCCGGAAGGGCAAACTAGGCTCTGGTGCAGTTTGAAATCTACTTGAAGGGCTTCCGAAATACCTGCAGAAAAAGCAAGGCTTTTTGAAATGGGAAAAATAGCAACTTCATATGTTTCCAGTATATGCTTGTTCTTTCAGTGCTGAGTCACCTAAATATTTGAATGCTCACTGTGAGGTGGGACCAGACCTGGCGCAGCACGGCTGTGGACCTACTGCGCAGCAAGCACTGAGGTCCGATGATTAAAGAAACAGACCCTCTCCTTCCTTCACAGCCCGCAGGTTAACCTCCCACGGCTGGAGGCAGTCAGGCAAGGAGACACTCACACATTATCAGTTCCGTATTCCATTTCCCTGCGGGTCTTTGTCAAGCGGTGGGTTGAGACTTTCGGATACTTTGGGAGAGGAACAACAGACTTTGCATGTGGGACTCACGTAGATCTTTGGGGACCACAGTGGGGATGTGTTTGGCAGAATGGACACCCTCAGATATACCTACACCTCAATCCGTGGTGTACCTTATGTGGTGACAGGAGGTACCTGACTGTAGTGAAGATTGCAAAGGCTGAGGATGGGAGATAACTCCTGATTGCTGAAATGAGCCTAATCTAACTACATGTGTCCTCTAAAGCAGAGACCTTTTCCCACCTGCAGTCAGAGTGAGAAGATGATGGAGGAGGGTCAGAGAGACACCGGGGAAGGGCTTGCTGCCTGTCATTGTCCCTAAGAGTGAAGAGAAGAGCCCCAAGCCAAAGAATCTAACTGCCTGGAGAATCCAGAAAAGGTGAGAAAACACATTATCCTATTAACAGGTTCAGTGAGGCTAAAGTCGAGGTGTTGTCAGTCATTGGGGAAAAGAACACCTTGCTACCAACACCCTTATTCAAGCTGGATCAGACATGTTTTGGACTTAACGAGCTATAAAACTGTTAAGTTAATAAATCTGTTTATTGTATAAGCCAGTAAGATCATGGTAATTTGTCATGACAGCCATAGAAAACTAATATATCAGGTGACTAAAATATCTCAAAATCAATTTTCATTTCCCTATAAAATGAGGATACTGCTCCTGATAAAATTGTGAGCACTATGTCAGAGTCATTGGAGACTGTAACTGCCCAAGCTCTGCTTAGGAACAGGTTAAAAAAAAAAAAAAAAAAAAGGAAAGGGCTTTTAAAAGTAGGTAAAGGAAATCTTAAATCTTACTTCCCACCTTATGGTGAAAAACAGCCCTAGGCTTCGGCCCAGGGCCTGTGCCAACAAGTTCAGTACGTGCATAGGATACTCATATGCCCTCTCAGGCGACAGGTTTTCCAAATGAGGACTTTGAGCCAGATTAATTTCCAAGGCCACGCATGTCCTGATGTGAATAATATAAATGGAAGGCCAGAACAGTTTGCATTCAGTGAAGAACTAAGGTTATTATAACAAGAGTTCAAGTCAATAGAATCTTAGGCTTCCGAGAAAGGAAAAGGCCTGAGCTGCTGGCTGCCCCTGTCCCAGCAGGCACCTGGAGAGCAGAATAGACACCCTCAGAGATGCCTAACCTGCAATAAATGAGGAGCAGTGCACCTCAGGCTGCACCTCCGAAGCCTGTGGACCCCATGCCCCGGGGCACTGAGGGCCTGTGTCAGGGTTCATAGCTAGGTGTCCCCCCAGAGCCTCTGCACACAGAGCAGGGCTTTCTGAAGGTGGTGTATTATCTGGATTTATAGCTGGTTTGCCAGTAGGAAGGGGCCTGATGGGAAGTGGTGGGTTGCTGGTGCATGGCCTGGAAGGGTTTATCCCACCCCAACCCTCCCCTGCCCCACCACACACACACACTCCTCCCTTCAGCCCTGCTTCCTGCTCCCAGAGCCCAGAGCAGCTGTCTGTGGACTAAAACCCCAAAATAGACCTCTCTTCCTAAAACAGAGGGTGCTGAGAACGGGACCACGGCTCCAGGCAATGCCGAGGCAGGCCTTCCTGCCATAGCCTGGGCAGTTGCTTCAGAATCAGTCTGGACACCTGCATGTGCACAGAGGTAACATGCCCTATTTGCGAGCAGCTGCTAAACAGCTAAATGTCTTGAGCTCATTTCTGTCATAGGGCTCTGAGTGTTCCTGGAGGGAATTGTAGGGAAGGCATAAAGAAATGAGGGAGAGTCTGCGACCCTTAGATGATGGAAAGTTTGTGTCTACGTAGGGCCCTGGACTGTGCTTGCCCAGCTCATCAGAGAACAAGCGATGTTTTCCTGAGCGGCTATACCATTTCCAAAGTCTGGAAATGAGAACTTCCCCTGCAGGCTGTGACGGGGCACGCGTTCTCACCGGACGTCACAGGGGTAGGAGACGGCTCCGAGAGGCGGCCCAGCCTCAGAGCCAGCTCCTTCGCAGAGGGTGTCAGCAGCACTGGCTCGCAGGCCCCCTGGGATCTGGCCCTCTGGGACTGGTTTCCCTGCTACAGAGCCCAGGGGACCCGGCTGCTCCTTCTGCTGCTTCTCCACTTTCTCTCCCTGGGTCTCATCAGGGGTTCCCTCTCAGGGCAAGTCAGTTGTTCAGAGTTTGCTTGGATTAGAACTATTTGCCTTTTATCTCTCTTTGCTTCTTGCCTTTGAATATGCAATAAAACAAAAATCTGGATTTTTAAGGAAAAATACATGAAAGCTAAGAAGAAAAGAGTTTTTCTTGTTTTATAGGTGATTACTGGGGATATGAATCCATAGCATTATTTCATGAGCAACCTGATAAAATCAGCTTTATAAATTGTGTATAACCTTTAGCCCAGCCATCCTATTTATGGGAATTTATCCTGAGCAAAAGATCCTAATTAATATGGCAAACTATATGTAAAAAGAGTCATTGCAACATGAAATCTATGTGGTTGTGCTGACATATATATTTAACTAATCCCCTAATGATGGACATTAAGATTGTTGCCATTTTTAAAAATCAGAACAAATCCATTTTTTATGCTTTGATTCTATAACTTGAACTATTTCTAAGATGACAATATATAATTTATCAACTAGTGATTTCTTAGTGTTAATATTTTTTTCTTGAAATTCTGTATTATTTCTACCTTTTTTATGTTTTGCTTTTTTTCTCCAAATAGAAAGAAGGAAAGTTCATAGATGTTGCCTGAAAGAATAGACCTGGAACTCCTTAGGCTGTCCTGCATGGGAGATTCCTGTCAGTACTCAGAAGGCCAGAAGGCTGATAAAAATCCACTGGTAAAGACGAGGCTCTGGAGTCTTCTGCTGGGAAGAAGGAATCCATTAGCTATTGGACTTTAGACAAGGATTGTGTGTTATGGATTGGCAGAAAGTTTTTCTATGTTTTGCTCATATCCAGAGACTTTGGCTGAAACTGAGACGAAGGGTGGTAGAATAATTAATTTGGCAGAATAAATGTTAAGGCAGTCAAATGTTGAAGTGGTGGCATGGCTATTCATGGTGTCTTTCAGCCATATTTATGTTAAAAATCAAGGGAAAGGAGCTGAACAGAATGATTTAAAACATTGTGAGTTTGGCTAGAAGGGAATCTACAGTAAAGCAGTAGATTGAAAAGATAGATCAGAGATCTCAATTGCTGAGAAAGAACAGAACAGAAAAGACGGCCTGAAGGCATCACAAGAAGCTTGGCAAGTCAGAGTCCTTTCTAGCCTTAAAATTGCAAAAGTGAAAGACTCTGCTTTGAGAAGCTAGACCCAGGGAACCATGTTCTGGAATGGGGTAGTCTGCAGAATTTGCTCCTAACAATTTGAAGATAACAATATGCAACATAGTGACTACTGTCAATTTCCTATCAGCTTGTCTTGAAACCTTGTATTATTTCTACTGTTTTGTTTTGTTTTCATTACTTTGTTTTCTTTTAATCTCTTTAAAAAACACTGAATTCGGAGGGCCCAGCAATCTAGGCACTCAACTGCCACAGCCAAGACAGGAAAAAGCCTGGCTAGTGCTTCAGCTAGGAGCAGAATTTGGCATCATCCATGTGGTGCTGGTTTCAGGTGCTTGCAGAATGAAAGGGCTGTGAGGTTAAGAAGGCTTCCACCATGATTTCAGAAGGCCTGGGAGGCCAGGTATCATGCCCCTAAAGGGAAATGTGTGATGCTGAAGAAGGCACCAAAGCTGCAGGGGAGACCCCAGCAGTTTAGAAAAGCAAGGAATGTGGATCATCTGAGGAAATCTGTAAGGAGGCAACAAAGCCAGCCCAAGAGCAAAGCCATGGGAGCTGCCACCAGCAGAAGCACCCAGAGGCAAAGCACCCAAGCTCTTGGGAGTTCACATGTTGCCAAAAATTGCTTTGGGTGCTGCACATGGAACTACAGAATATGATTTTTGTCCAACTGGATTTTGGACTTGCGTTGGTCCCATTCCTTTGCATTCTTCTGTAAGTTTTGGAATGGAAATGTCTATTTTGTACCATTGCTTGTTGGAAATGTTTACCTTTCTTTTCATTTGTACAGAGGCTCACAGCTAAAACTTTGCCTTAAATCTTAGAGGAGATTTTGGACCTTGGCTTTTCAGCAATGCTGAAACTGTTAGGCCTTTGTCAAGTCTCAGAGATGGACTAAATGTCTTTTATGTTAAGGGATGTGCATGTATCTTTGGGGGCCAGGAGCAGAGTGTTATTGTTTGTGTCTGGATGTACCCACAAGGCCTCATGTCATCAAGGGGCTAGCCTTTTTGGAGGTGGCTGAATATAGAGTTTGTGATTGGTTCATTATCTAGTACTGGGATTGGTGGCTTAAGTTAAATAAATCTTTCTTTTCTTAAAAAAAAAAGAAATATTCTATCTTTGAGGTACAAAATATCTGTTCTATATACTGTAAGTTAAATATATTAATATTTATATAAAGACATAGGGGAGTTTTGAAGCATGTCTAGTCTTTTAATTTTAAAAGCATATTAGATAATAGTAAATATAATAAAAAACAATTTGTATAAAGAATACTTATATTTCCCTATTAAATCAAGTGAAACTAAAGGTAGCATACAATATTTTAATGGGGTCAACAGAAAGGTTAATAATTATATGTGTTGGAATTTTAATATGCACAACTTACAGGAAATAATTCATCAGTTGATTCCATTATGTTCCGCAGCTCTTAGCCCCAGGGCAGTTGGCATAGGTGGGCAATGGGTGTGAGGGATGCAGAAGTCAAATTACCTCCTGCAAGGGCTTGAGGAATACAGGGGTACAGAGCCAGTTTGCAAAAGAGATGTACCTCAGGGCCCCGCCAGGAGACAAAGGAAGGAGACAGACAAGGTGCCTGCAGGGCCACCTGCCCAGACCCCCAGACAAGTGGGGACAGGGCAAGGCCTGAGCACTGCTGGGAGCCAAGAGGACCACCAATCTTGCAAGTTGGATTCCTTCGGCTCACACATCTTCCGGATGGCTCTCCTCTGTCGTCATGCTTTCTGTGTGTAAATGTGGTAGTGTGAAGAAAGGCCATGATCCTTTGCTGTGTCTCCCGGGAAGGAAGCTGTACAGCACCGGGGGATGAAAGGCTCTGCCAGTGAGGGCCAGGGCAGCCAGGCTAGCGGCCAGCATCATCTGCTTCCTGGCAAGCAGAGCCAGCATGGACTCCCCAACCATGCTGCCGTCTTCTGGAGTCAGAGGCACAAACTAAGCCCCAAAGAGACCAGAATGACCACAAAACACAGAGCAGTAACACATAATGCTGTAAGTCCTACATTTAGGTACCTTCTTATGTAGCCATAAATAATTGCGATGGTAACTAGTAACGTTCCTTTTGCAAACCCCAAGCAAACTTGCCTATGCTGTGGATAACAATGCTGATCATAAAAGCAAGGATGAACATGGTAATGTTCAATGCAAAGCCCTTACTCTTAGCCATGATTCAATGCTTCCTCTCAAATTGCACACTACTTTCTTGAACCATCCATTCAATGAAAAATAAGTCATGTAAAAATGCCTGAACCTGTTTTCTTATGCATAAAACTGGAGTGGTAGCTTGTATCTAAATGACAGTGTGATGGCTTGTATCTGAATGTTCACCTAATGTGTCCTTTGGCGGGGCTTTTCAGAGGCTGCTGGATGTAGGCTGTGTGAATATGGATGAGGGTGTATGATAACTAAACTAGTCCACCTGTCAGTTTAGCATAATTCTGGGTGTGGAGAATGTGAAGCCCAGGGTGTGGGATGGAATAAAAGAGAAAAGGAGACTCACTGACTGCAGCTTCCTGCTTACCCTGCCATGGACTGTCCTCTGTAATGCTCTTCAGCCATGTGCCACCCCGCCTTGGAGCCAGCCGACTATGGACTGAACCTCTATAAACTGTGAGCAAAATAAACCTTTCTTCCTTTAACTTTGGGCATCAGGTATTTTGTCCCAGCACTGAGGAAGTAACTAAGATGGACGGAGCTCTTTTCTCAGGGTAGTGTTATTATGAGTCTTACATGAGACAGTGAGTAAGTCATTTGACACAGGGTCTGGCCTGTCAGAAGCAGTCAGTGGTAACTACTTGTCGTGGTGACAGTGGAAGCGGAGACAGCAGTGATGAACCAGCAGCAGCATCAGTCTTGAAAGGAATGAAACATCTCTGCTGTGATTGCAGAATGGCCACCAGTGGGCCACAGTGCCATCCTTGACTGGGACCCATCAATCAGCCTCCACTGCAAAGTCACTCAGCAGAGTTGCTTTTCCATGTGAACTCTCAAGGCCAATGCTTGAGCTCCTGGGGATGCGAGAGAAAGAGGCACAGTCACAACAGTTCACGACTCTGCGGTGCTTCCTTTCAGTGGCTGCAGGATCTACATTCAGTGTTCTTGGCTGGCTGAGATGGAATTCCATACCCAGCAAGGCAGGCTCCGCTGGCTACCAAGGCCCCGAAATTATGCTCTGGCTTTTATCTCCTCACTTCTTGCCACTTTTTTAGTCAAATTATCAGATAACTGCGTTTTGTTTCATACATGGCAACATGTATCCCACACTGCCTCTGGGACCCAGCAACACTGCTTGGCGGGAGACCCGCCCATGTTTGCTAAGAAGCACTCACTGCTTCCTTCCTCCAACCTTGCATTTGAAAGCTTGCTCTGCAGTGACAACCTGACTAATTTTGTTAGGAAAGCAGTCAGTCACCTAACACACTCCATCCCTAGTGTCACACAAAGGCTTTGGAACCTGAGGGATTCTGTTAATTTCCTAAGACACCAGGTTCCCTTCATGGTCACTGACTACTCTTCATTCAGTGGATCAGCCGGATCTTAAATTGGCCAAAAGGCCAAGGTGGCAAAGGTTCATTTCCCAGAGTGACTCTGCCAGGGTAGGGTGGGACCTTTAGGAGCTGGGGCCTGCCTGGAGATCTTTGGGTCCAGGGTGCACTCAGGGGGACCCTGAGACTCTGTCCTTTCTGCTCCCTGTCCACAAAGGAGCCTTTGCGCTCTGCCTCACGCTCCTGACATAACGTGCTGCTTACCATGGGCCAGAAAGCAAAGGGCCAACTGTGCCCTGGAGCTTCCAAAAATATGAGCCAAAAGATCCCTTTACTGTCTCCGGGACTGGTACAGTAAGGGGTCAGTGACTGACAAAGAACGTGGTGGGGTGAGGGGCCGGTAATGCCAATATAGTGCCTCTCAAACACTCCGCGGAGTCTTCCTGACTTCAGATAAAACTGGCTTTAACTTCCGGTTCTCATCCTGGGGAAGTTTATTGTTATCCTTGAGAGAACTGTGAATCCCTAGAACCACATTCTCATGTCATCTCCGCTACCCACTCTTGTCCTCCTGAACTATCCCCTCACAACCTGTTGAGTATTCTCCACTTATTCCTGCTTGCTCTTCTCTTCTCTTCTTTCTTCTTTCTTCTCTTTCCTTCTTTCTCTTCTCTTCTCTTCTCTTCTCTTCTTCTTTCTCTTCTCTTCTCTTCTCTCTTCTCTCTCTTTTCTTCTCCCCACTGACCTCAAAGTAGAATATCAAAACTTTTCCCTGATTTCCCCACCACTGAACTCTTGAGATCATTGTGTGTAGGGAAATTTCCTTAAATCATAGGCTGGAAGTAGGAAGATATCATAATCAGGTAATAAATTAAAGACAGAAAAACTAAGCTTTCTTGTTCTCCAAAAATTCTTCTACCAAAACTTCCACAAGAAATTTTCACTGGTCACATTTATACCTAATATCTCCCTACTTCTTGCAAAAGAAAAGCAATCTTTTGGGGGGAAGGAGACTTATTCAAAATTTCCACCAATATCCGAGACAAGAAATAAAACTGTCTCTTGGTTGTGCCTCCCACCCTCTCGCTCGTACCTCAGGACCCATAGCAGACTTGTCCCTTCTGGTGTGTTTCTAACCAAGTCCTCTCTCCTAGGGAGAAGACTTCTAATAGTAAGTTTTGGGCAGCGCTCTGTACGGGAAGCTGTGCTGTGGGCTGCAAGAAGCTGTGAATCAGGAATCAAGAGGTCTAAGTTGAAGTACTTAGTGCTGTTCCTTAGGAATTTTTTTTCTTTGAAAATTACCCTTGAGCTCATCTTTTCTTCAGAAGGATGTAGCTGACAAGTCCTTCACAGGACTCATACTGGGGCAAGTGATGCAGCAGACACTGAAACTAAATCACAGTGCAAGAGAGAGTGTGATCCATATGGCTACCGCAGTTCAGCAGCATAGGTGACACAGCACACACTCAGCAAGCGCACACTGCTTTCCGGGGCTCGTGCGGCAGTTGATGAGAACAGAGAAGCCTCCAGCAACACCAGGGGCCAGAGACGGGACAGCACCTCGAAGGCTGAGAAAGGCAAGGTCGGCCTTTCGGGGGCGCGGGCAGCGGCTGATGCTAGACTCTGAAGGGCACGGCGAGCAGCACGAAGGGACCACGTCAACACAAGGGGGGCGCCAAGGAGCGGCCAAGATCCCCTCTCTCAGGAGACGAATTCAACATCTGTGGGGAGCTAGTTCCTTAAAGCTAACACCCAACAGCTTCTTTGAGAGGTCCGTGGAAGTTCTGCACACACAGGACGGGGTACCCGCCCTCACGGCTGGCATCTGGATGATTCCAGACCCCAGGCACTCACAAGCAGGGTTTCCAGAGGTGAACGGATCCAGGCTGTGTGAATACGGATCACAGGAGTGACAAATCATTAGTCTGTTGAGTGAATGAGCATAGTTTTGGATGTAGCTGAAGGGTTTTACCGAATACAGAAGACCAACCCTAGGTGTGAGTGGCACCAGCTAGTAGGCTTGTAGCCTGGATGGGATGGAAAGAAAGATGGCAGCTCACTGCTAAGGTGCCGGCCTGCTGTGCCACGGACTGGCTCTCCTGTGCCATGCCTCTCTGCTGTGCTGCCCTGTGCTGGATCCAGCCTATGACAGACAGAAACCTCTACAAGCTGTGAGACAAAATAAACCTTCTTTCTTCTAACTCGTGGGTTAGGGTATCTGTGCCAGGAGTGAGACTGTAACTGAGACACCTGCCATTTCCGTGAGCTCGCTGTGTCTCTGAATCCCAGGGCCCACTGCTTTGTTCTCCTGATTCTCCTGTCGGGTGTCCTCAGCAGATATGCAACTTCCTGACCTTCAGAGATGTTTATATGGACTTCTTTCCCTGGATAACTTCTTCATATCAGAGATTTGTGGGTTTTATGTAGCCCCAAAAATGAGGCCCCCATTTCTTGACCATGGCCAGAAATAATTAAAATAGGAAGCAAAAATAGCCATGTAGATGGAGATCAAAGTGTCATCTTCATTTGGAGAAGGTCTGTCGCAGGTGATGTGGCCATATTAGAATGGAGTTCACAATAACCACAGAGAAGGACTAAGGCCCTGTGTGGGGCTGGCACGGCACTCTGAGGTAGATACCAAGCCTACCAAGCATACCTACTTAATCAGTGCCATGGCATACACTTCTCGAGGGGAGGAGAGTAGGTGGAAAGTGAGTTTCCCTTGCTTAGGATTTTAGATAAATTATCTCTACCCAATCAACTCCTCAAACACACACACTTAATTTCTCAAGTGAAGAATAAGGCCTAGAGGAAGAGGGCGGGCATGCTTGGAGGAGGCCCATTTATTTGACAGAGGGGATGGGAATAAATGCGTGTACTCAAAAAAAGAACCATTTTCTTCCTCCTCTTTCACTCACTTACTCACCAGTTAACACTGTGCCACAGACTCCAGCAAGTTGCCAATCACAGAGATAAATCCTGGGAACGAAATGGTGGAGAAGATAATGTTACTCCACGCTCCTGGACCAGTGGTGGCAAACCTATGGCTTTCGTGTTATATTTTGATTTTAGGAAGAGGACGGTAATGTATCAGTCCTCTCTTCTAAACTAAGACCTCTGCATGCAGTTTGAAGTGTGATCTTAGCACTGCGTGATAGTAGGCGGGCTTGGGTTGCAGTCTGGGCCCTCGTCTCTAGAAGCCTCATCACCACCGTGCTGGAGCAGCCTTTCCGGGGGATGAGAAGGATGCTAACGCCTACGCCTACTCAAGAGCCCATTCCCCATTCTGCCTGTGGCCGAAGGCTGAGGGTGGACAGCAGTAGCCAGACAGGCACGTCTACAAGGCCCCCCAGCAACACAACACGCTAGCTAGTGTTGGGAGGTCATAGGTCTCTGCACTGTTTTCTCTCCTTCCCTGCCCCATCAAGTAGACTTTCAGTCCCAGAGTCGCCACAGCACCTCTCCAAAGCATAGTCTCTGGTGTCTGCTCTGCTTCCAAATAAAGGACCCTCCAGTCTCAAAACACACATCAGACAGGCCCATGCTCATGGGGACACTTCTTACGTAAGATGAGTGACTTGGCCCGTGCAGTCCCAGGGTGGTTGTGCTGCTCCCATGTAGGGGTAAGACTGGACAGGGGCACCGAGCTGTTCCCCTAGATACCCCTGGATCCTCAGAAGGATCCAGAAGGTAAGGGAACACAAGTGTCAAATGGGTTAACAGTGTCCAGAAATATACCTACCATAAATAAGAAACACACATCACTATGGTAAACATTTGGTGGCTAATGAACTACCCATGACTGTACAGGCCAATATAAAGTAACAACATAATACAAGGAACTCACTGAAGAGTGCTAGAGTTTGGATCTTGAATGTCTTCCACAACGCCTTGCGTTGGAAGCTTGGTCCTAAGTGTGGTGCTGTTGGGAGGTGGTGGAGTTTTAGCAGGGCCCTTGGAGGTCCTTGGGTCATGTGGCTGAGCCACCGGAAAAGGCTATGGGAGCCTGGCCCCTCTTCCCTCCTGCCTTCTGCTTCTCGGCATGAGATGGGCAGCCGGCTCCACCCCAAGTGATGTACCACTGCCATCCACCAGCCTCCCCTGAACCCTAAAACAGCAGTCCACCCAGTCATGGACCAGAACCCCCAACACTGGAGGTTGTTGGAGGAAAAACAAACCTTTTCTCTTTGTAAGTTATTTTCCTCAGGTATATTGCCACAGTGACAAAAAATTCACTAACACAGGAAGGATTTTAAGCCAGTAGATCAATAAAATTTAGAATTTAAAACAACTACATGATAGACCTCTGCCAACAAATTCCTACAGTTTAAAAGATAAAGTAGCCAGGTGTGGTGGTGCATGCCTGTAATCCCAACACTCAGGAGGCTGAGGCAGGAGGATCACTGAGAGTTGGAGGTGGGCTATAAAACAAGTTCAAGGCTGTGCTGAACTGCATAGCAAAACCCTGTATCAAAAAGAAAAAGAAAAAAGAAAAAGCAAAGTAGTGAATTATATGTGTAGACTTTGGTAAGCCCATAGAATTTAAGGTCTCTGCCAAATTTCTGTAAAACTGCAATGTATTTTAGTAACTGACAATTGTACATCTTTTGGGAGACAGAAAAAAGGTAGACTAGTAGTTTCCCCCCGTTTGGGTAAAGCTAGCTAAATAAGTTGTCTTTCTTTGATTTACACCATGTTCTTAAAAATAACTTTCATTGAAATAACATCGTTCATCTCAGTTTCAAAACTGAAAGCTTTACAGGGTTTAGCTCAGCAGCATAAGCATCTGCCTGGCAAGTGGAAGGTCCTGAGTTTGGTTCCTGGTATCAAAAAAAAAAAAAAAAAATCTCAAGCTGAAAGCTTCCTTAAAGTGCTGCCCTGGACACCCTAAATGCTGTGGGCAGCAGAATGGACTGGAGTAACCCACTTCATGGTCATAAGATAATGACCTTTGTCATTTGATCCTAGACAATGGACTTCTCTGAGTTTGGATAGCCACTAACATGGAGACTTAATTTGCTGGATCCTTAACAATTTTTGAGGGATAATGCCCTCAAAACTCGCATTTTCAAAGCCAGTTTTGCCCTGAAAGCCACTCAGAGTGGAGCAAACTTAGAACTGCCCCGTAAGGAAAGATGGTCACAGAGAAGAGGAAAGAATGAAGAAAGCAAAGTAAAACACACAAAATAACAGCAAAACCAAGACAGATGTGTAACAAAAATGAAGGCATCTAATGGCATGAAGTCTTCGAGATCAACAATTTAAAAATGCATTCACTCGTGGAATGTACAGAAAATATTAAAGTACCTATACTTAGGATATGTACTTCATACATTAAAGTGTTTGTTATCAAAAGCTGTCCTTTCACTGGGAAAGAGAGGGAGAGAAGCCGGTAAGACACGTGGAGAAGGGAGGAGAGCGAGTGGGTGACGGTCAGGCTGGACACAGGAGCCCTGCTGCCCCCCACACCTGGCTGTCCATGAGTGGAGGCCAGTGTGAGGCGATGACTTATGCCTGACCCTTCTCCCAGGAGTGCTTCTGTATCGTTTTTGGCTCGAGGCAATTCCGAGCAGGAATGTCTACAATAGGGAACCGTGGCAACAAGCATATGTTCCGAAATCATAGCTAGCATACGACATATCTCATTTGCATATGTAGAACTCTGCGTCCAAGAAGAGATTTTCCTCTGCAAAGCTCAAGGCATTTCATAAAATCTCATCCCAATCGACCCATTGTGTAGAGGGCGTATACCACGCTGTTTATAGAAAAGAGTCTCCGTAGATAAGTAGACACTTCTTAAACTTTGTAAATATCTATAAATGTCTCTTTCAAGTTCTAAAATAAACCACTCTTTAAAAGTTAAAACACTGAGTCAACCTTACTACAGGAAACCATGCAAGCTTTTCTTAAATAACACAGAAAAAGGGAAGAAAAACAAAGAAAGGGAGGGAGGGAGAGAAGGAGGAGGAGGAGAGAGGACTTTCTTCAGATTTTCTGTTTGGTACTTTGGGTTTTCAAAAACCTTGAATACACCAAAATGTCAAATGTCAAAGTACAGAAAAAGAAGCTTTAAAAGCAAAGGTGAATATTGTTGGCCTTACACATTCATGGATTCTGTATCCATAAACTCAAATACGAATGAAAAATGTTTTAAAGTGTGGGTGCTGAACATGCGCTTGTGAGCTTCTTGCATTTATATGACAGTCCTTTAGGTAATCTAGAGACGACTGAGAGTGCACACAGAGAGCCACGCAGGTTGTACAGCTAGTCCCTCATTCTGTGCAACGGACGTGAATAGCCATGAATTTTAGTCTCCATGAGGTCCTCGAGCCAGTGCCCAGCTACCAAGAACCATCTGTGACCAGCTGCCTATGCATCCCTGGCCCATTTCCTGCCCTCCTCAGCCTGCTCTGTGCTGTGAACACATCTGTTCCCCTCCCCGCCCAAGCCTGCTCACTGCCTGCTGGGTTCAGAGGGCAGAAGCATTTGTGTGCACGCCTGTGTGTGCATGTACGTGTGTGTGTGCGCGCACATGAGTGCGTGCGCGTGCGCGCGCTCCTGCTGCCTGCTGTTGGGCCACAGCCCAGGTGGTGGCACCCATCCGGCAGTCCCTGGGAGTTGTAGGAGTCCTTCTCCTTTGCTTACACCACCACACTCACCGTCCCTCATTGGCGTCCTTGGGACTGACCACCTCGCCATGCATAGATTCATCAATCATCACTCTTGAATCAGATTCCTTCCGTGAGCCCTCTGCTTCTTGCTGTACCTTGGAAAGGTAACCTTGAGGTCCTAGGCTGCTGAGGCTGCAATTGTTAGAAGCATAGAAAGCATTGCTCATGGTGCTGGAAGCTGGGAAGACCAAGACCAAAGCAAAGGCATATCCAGGGTCTGCCAAGAGCCCACTGCTCTCCGAGGCTTCTCGGTGTGTCCTCACACGCTAGAAGAGGAAGGGAGCTCTCTAACCCCACTCATGAGACTTTTGCCTTCATGACCTCATGTCCCCCCAAGGTCCTGCCTTCTGGTGCCATAGCAGTGGGCATCAGGCTCAGCACATGAATGGGTGGAGGACAAACTTCAGTCCACAGTTCAGTGCTTTGGTCTCCCATCAGGGTTGTGCCCAAGAACTCTCCCCTTTCTGAGAACAAAGGAGGAAAATCCCTCTCGTTGTGTAGAAAACAATGGTTACATCACTGCATCGGAGACGTGTGCAGCCTCCCGGTCTGGGATAACTGCGAACAGCAGCGCAGGGGGCGGGCACTCAGGGTCTGCAGAAGCTCTGGGGACTGAAGCACAGAAAGCAGGAGGGGGAGACGAGGGAAGCATGAAAAGACTGGGAACAAAGCCTGTGGCTTAAATATCACATGGTTTCTCTTATACCAGAAGCCCAAAGCATAAAAAAGGGCAAAATAAAAGACAGATACAGGGAGAAGGGAGGAAGACCTTCCTCAGATGGGAAGGGCCTCAAGAGAGGGAGGGAGGGGAGGAAGTGGAGGAGGATGAAAGGGGCTGAGTGTGCTGTGTGTGTGAATCACTACACTCATGGCTACACTCAGGGAATGCAATCCTTATGTACTGCGACACGTACTTAAAAATGTAAAAGGAGAAAAGAAAACACATTACCACATTATCCACCAAAGGGTCCACAAGTCCCTACCACAGGGCAGCAGGCTCTGCAGAGCAGGGCAGCAGGCTCTGCATCAGGTGGGAGAGGGGAACTGATGCTGAGAGATCGCTGCCGACATGAGGTCACCTAAGCAGTGACAAGAAGTGAACTGCGACAGCCCTCTTGGGTAAAGGACAGATAACAGCTGCTCAGGGGTGAAAAGGGACCAACGTGAACTCAACCCAGACCTGCAAGAGTCACATACAGGGGAAATGTCAGACATCCACAATTAGTGAAATAATTTAATTTACATGCACAGCAAATCTAGTTAAATGCAATTGCAGCATCCTGAAATAATCCTTTCAAGCTGTCTGGTTGGTCTTAAAAGCTCCCTTTTTAGAACCCAAAGAAGCCACATTTTCTTTATACCTGAAAGTATTTGATGCCAAGTGTATCTGGCCACCATCTGTTTATTTAAAGGTACCCAGGTGGGGAGGCTCTGTCCAGCATATTTGGCAGAGAAAATTTGTAGGATACATAATTGATCTCTGAAAACAGTGTTATCCATGTAGGCACAGGACAGATAGACACACACCAAACTGGCAAGGTTCAGAGCAGGAAGAAGCCATCAGTACCCCTGCACCCATCTCCTCCATCTGCCATTTTACAGATGAGGTCTCCAGAGCATTAGGGACTTCCCTCCTCATCCAGATCCAGTGCTAGAGTTTGGGTCTCTGGGTGTTGTGAACATTTCCATCTATGCAGGAGAAATGTTAGGACTGTATCCAATTCTCTGGGCGTTCTCCTCCACACAGCGGGAGACTCTTGCATGCTTGTGAATCTGAAGAGCTCCACGGGTGGGAAGATGCCCACATTTCTTTGTTTGCGCTGCTATCTGGGTACACTGGTAACATTTCTTGAGAGCTTGCTGTCTGGATAAATCCCTTTCTGTTTCATCAAGAAAAATCACAAGTTTATTGCATCACAGTAGAGCTTCCTTTAGATTTATATACATGAAAAAATATCAGGGTCTCAGCTCAAACCTGGCCCATTTCTTGAAGCCATTTAGCAGAGTGTTCTGTGAACCAAGACGGTATTTACTGACATCTTCTTAATTTATGGAAACAAGTTTCACAGTGGCCGCTGTGACAGGAAGCTATTCTCGCTGCAAGTCAGGGCTACAGTTTGGATTTGGGCTGTACCTGGAGGGTCCCCTGGGGAGGGCTTGGTCGGCCTGGGAGTAATGGACCATCTAAGAGGGAGGTCTGCAGGTCATGGGAAATAGGGCCTCAGAAGAAGCAAACCCTTCCCTTCCTCCTCCGTGCTTCGGCTTCTAGACAGGAGCTGAGAGACCCGGCTCCACTGAGGACCCTATCGGGCTTTCCCTCCACAGCCCCAAGCAGCAGCGCCCAGCGATCCTGAGGGGGACCTCTACATCTGTGAGTCACATCAACCTTCCATCACTGCGAGTGATTGGCTGGAGGCCTGTGACAGCAAGGAAAAGCTGACTGACTCGAGTGTCCTCATTTCACTTCACTGGGCCTCCCCGACCACTCCCTGCTTTGCTCCTTGGTCTAAGAAAAGGCATTGGGTGTTGGATGGATGCTGAGACCTCTGGAAAAAATAGACTGGCCAAGTTACTCATAAAACACAACTGAAAGCATTTGTGCTGTGAATTTCTGAGTTTTTCTCAAACAGAACTACAATTTTAGACAGGCAGCATTTGCACTCATCAACAAAATAGAAAGTCTAGTTTGCAAATACCAAATTTACTGTACATGCTTGTGCACTGTGTACCACATTATTGTACATTATATCTCTAATTCATTGCATATGTTAAACATGAAAACTGGCTACATTGACCAGGTGTCTGTCAAGACCAGGATAGTGAAATTGTAAGAGCAGAGGTCCACTAGTAGAGTCTGGAGTCAGGTATGTAGGCAGACTCTTGGGGCGCGGTCGTGGCTGGGGCTGGCTAAGGGGTACGGGCATGGAACCGAGAATGAGTTCACAGTAGGTCCAAAAATACGGAAAAGATTCTACAGGGGCGAAAGAAGACGGATTCCAATAAAGTCAAAATCCTTAAAAGAGAACCCAGGAGCTACTTTTCTCATTTGGGGATTGTTGAGAGCATTAAAGGATTAGAGGCAACTTCACAGAAAATGTCAGCAGAAGGAAAAGCAAGAAAATGAGTCATGGAAAGGCCCCTAGTTCATGTATTTCTGGGAAGGAAAGAGGAAACAAGAATACCTGCTACTTTTTCTACTTTAAATTTACGATGCTATGAGAATCTAAGTTGGTTTAGGCAGGTGCTTATTACTGGATTCCACAGACTAGAAAACCAAAACCATCAAGGCAAAGGGATTCTTTTACAGCCACACAGCTCTGGAAGGGTCCTCATGAACCACAGCCAAACTTTCCTAATTGCAGTAGGCAGAAAGGGCCCACGACAAGAAGTTTACAGTCATCTGCTCAGAGAAAATTACAATACTCTGAAAAAAGAAATCAAAGAGGACCTCAGAAAATGGGAAGGCATTCCTTGTTCATGGATAGGAAGAACAAATGCGAAAATGGCCATTCTCCCAAAACTGTTATACAGATTCAATGCAATCCCAATCAAAATACCATTAACATACCTCACAGACCTAGAGGAGTCACTCCTAAAATTCATCTGGAACCAGAAGAGACCTAGAATAGCAAAGGCAATTCTGGGCAGCAAAGACAAATCAGGAGGCATCACAATCCCTGACATGAAGTTATACTATAATAAAAACAGTGCGGTTCTGGGAAAAAAAAAAAACAGACCCAAATATCAACGGAACAGAATAGAAGATGCAATCCTTGACTTAAAGTTACACTACAAAGCTGCTGCGATAAAATCAGCATAGTACTGGAATAAAAACAGACCTGAAGATCAATGGAATAGATTAGAAGAAGCACCCACAACTACAAACACACTCAGCCACCTTATCTTTGACAAAGGGGCCAAGCATGTTCACTGGAAGAAAGACAGCCTTTTTAATTAGTGGTGCTGGAAAAACTGGCTTCTCATATGCTGAAGACTAAAACTAGACCCATGACTATCACTGTGCGCTAAACTATAGTCAAAATGGATCAAAGATCTAAATATTAAAACAGAAACACTATATATGCTAGAAGACAAAGTAGGAAGAAATCTTGAAGACTTCCTCGTATCAACAACTGGGATCTTGCTTATTAAAAAGTTTTTGCATGTCAAAAGAAATCTCCAACAGAGTGAAAGAACCCACAAATTGGGAAAAAAATCTTAGTCAACTGTCCTTCAGACAAAGGATTTCTGTCTAGAACATATAAAGAATTTTAAAAATCAGACCCCTGAAATTCAAAGACTCAATCCAAAAATGGGCATCTGAGATGAACACACAGTTTTCAGCTGAAGAATACAAATGGCAAATAAATACATTAAAAAATGTTCAGCATCATTGGTCATTACAGAAATGTAAATTAAAATAACACTGAGATTCCATCTCATCCCAGAAAGAATGGCCAGGATCAAGAAAACTTCCAACAACGAATTCTGGGGAGGCTGCAGGGGGAAAGAAACTCTTCTGTACTGTTGGTGGGAGTGTAGACTGGTGTGGCCACTGTGGAGGTCAGTCTGGACAAAAATCTGGGATTGGAAGTCTCATTTGACCCAGCTATTCCATTTCTGGGTATATTCCCAGAAGAACTGAAAACATCTTACCACAATGATATATGTGCACCCATGTTTACAGCAGCACAATTTGTAATAGCCAAATCTTGGAAACAACCCAATTTCCCATCAACTGAGGAATGGACAAAAAAAAGATGTGGTATTTTTATACAACAGAATACTACTCAGCTATAAAGAAGGATCACACTGAGGCTTTTATAGGTAAATGCATGTGACTTGCGACCATACTCATAAGGGAAATAAATCAAACTCACATGTATAGATACCCTATTGTCTCCCTAATATAAGAAACTGAAAGAGTAAATAAGATACAAAATCTTCACTAAACATTGTGAAAAGGTAAGAAATCACTCAAAGAGGAAGAAAATAACTCAAGGAAAAGGAGAAATGAAGGAAGAGAAAAGAAAAAAAGATAAGAATTTGTGTATATACACTAAAGATAGCTAAGATGATTGCACTACTAATTCTATTAGTTCTTAAACAAAACACCTAACATTCACAGGATTAGATAAATTTTGCATATCTATATTTGGTAATCTTAGTAACTCTTTTGAAGATAACTTTGCAAAATAACAAACTAACCTTAGTTATGTTCCTACCACCTTGCTTTGAAAACCTATATTGTTATTGTTCTGGGCTTTTCATTATTGTTATTTACTTGTTTCTTTTGTTTCTTGTTTTTCTTGTATTTTGTTTCATTTATTTTATTTTGTTTTTCCCTCTAATACAGAAGGGATAGATGTATATGTAGAGGCTTATATATGCCTAGAACTTCTCCTGAAGAGTTTACAAGAACTTATTTTATTACATGTGATGGTTCCAACAGCTACTTATTTACACACATTTTATGGTAGCTATTGCTGATTCCCTATCATCTTGTTTTGAAGTCCAATAATGCTTTTATTTTTTGTTTTGGTTGGTTTTAGTCTGTTTGTATTATTTAATTTCAAGATTTGTGAAGGTATGGGCAGCTATTTGGAAGAGAACAACAGCCATTATGGTAGCCATTGTTGATTTTCCTATTGTCTGGTTTTGAAGGCCTGTAATGCTTTCATTCTTCTGTTTTGATCGGTTTTATACTATTTAATTTTGTTTGAATTCAAGGTAAACAAGAGACATTATGGTGGCCACTATTGATTTCCTGTTGCCTTGTTTTGAAATCCTGTGTCGCTTGCATTGTTTTGTTCTGATCTGCTTTGTTTTGTTTTGTTTAAAATAAAAGAAGTTTTCAGTATAGTGTAGCAGTGCACTAATCCCTGCACTTGGGAGGCTGAGTCAGGAGGATCACAAGTTTAAGTTCCACTGGCAACTTAGCCAGACTTTATCTTTTAAAAAAATTAAAAAATTAAAAGGCTGGGAATGTAACAGTGCAAAGAAACTGAGTTCAGGCTCCAGTGCCACACCACACCACACACAACACACATTTGAAAAATCTGTCCTGATTCTGTTAGGTAAATTAACTTTCACCTTTCTTGATTTCCTCATCTGTGTATGAAACAGAGCTGATACTAACCTCTTATAGGATACTGGCAAGAATTAAATCAGGGATAGATAGATAGATAGATAGATAGATAGATAGATAGATAGATAGATGTATAAGCTACCGAGAGGCTCATTATATAAATGTATGATTATCTCTCCTTTGCCGTAATTTGTCAGATGTGTTCAGTGAACAAATCCGAAATTTAAACTGATCGTGAAAATGGTCAGCGATTGAATAACACCAGGAAGTCGCTTATGTGCCATCAATTTCAAACAATGTCTTTCCTCTCACTCTAAACTCCAGAGATGCCTCGGTTCGTGGCCTCAGTTCATTCCACAGTTCTGGGGGCACACCCCAGTCGTGTTCCTCACCCGATGCAGAGTTTGGGACTTCGGCCGAATGCTTCTGTGTGTGAACCAGTTTGCAAGCAGAAGCAGTCACACACTGAAGCGTTACTGTAACTACACCAACAACCAGAACATACAGACTGCAGACTGTGTGCAGCCCCAGAACGCTCTACACCTGAACTTGGGTGCCTGACTAATGTCACAGTGACTTCCCCGCTCTCACGGCAGCCAGGGTCCCACCACTACAGAGCGAGATGGCCAGACAGCATTTATCTCAACAAGAACTCTGACCCAGAGTCCCTGAGTGTTTCTCAGGCTGGTGAGAATCAGCCTTTAAAAACATTCCCAGGCTCCTATGAATACCCCACGGAGATCTATGACCCAGCCCATCTACACGGCAGGGTATCTCTCACATTTCCAGTGGCTTAAAGAAGCAACCCCAGTACCGCTTAAATCTAAGTTTAGTAGCTTTATTTTTATATTTTCTCCAAGCCACATCATTACCAGCATACTATTAATCATGGACCTCACAACAGATGGGGAGCGCACATGGTCCTAGCCACCAGAGAGCAAAATGCAAAAGTGGTTGTAGGGTTCCCTCCTTTGTGCACGGCAAACAGTTTGCTGCTGGTCTGCATATTAAAGGGCCAGCTTGTCCAAATGCTCCAGTCTCTTCTTGTGGCTTAGGAATCTCAACATTAAATGTAAAAAATAAACAAAAATGTTTCTAAGAACATTTGGAATCACACTCATGTCAGCTGCCCGCCCTCCCATCCTCCAGCCTGGAGTGAGGGTTGAACAGCACCCAACCTTCCAGCCAGAAGGCTGTGGACTGAACCTCGACAAACGATGAGCCACAATAAACCTCTCCTCCTTTTACTTGTGGGTGTTGAGTATTTTGTCCCAGTAATAAGAAAGTAACACTGAGGCAAATAGGAACAGTGTGTCCACAGGCTGACAGGAGGCCTTCATCTGGGACACAGGGACAGTGTCCTGGCAGGACACCAGCCTCCCGGCCCCATCTCACAGCACCTTGCTTAGCAGGGCTGCACACTCTGATTTGTCTTTCCAGAAAAGAAGGGAGTAGCAAGAGGGAAGGGAGGAGAGGGGAGAGGAAGGAGGAAGAGAGAAGGGGTGGGCAGCAGAAGAGGAAGGTTTTGTCTTCAAAATTAACAGGAATCAAGGCCTGCTGCCTGCAGCCCACCGAGCCAGCCTCCTGAAATGTGCCTTCTGGCCTTGGCTGGGCACCCTCAATGCCGCACCTGTTCCCAGCCAGAGGCTGACTGAATGGCGCTGCTGCCCCCAGCCCTGTGCTGGCCTCCTCTCCCTGGCCATTCCCGGGAGCACTCACCCTGCCCCTCCCCGTGGGCCCACCATGGCCAGGGACGCAGCCTGTCGGAAGAACAGCAAAGCCCTCGGAGGCAGGTGGTCCCACTCCTCCACAGGAAGTGTTTGCAAAGCACAATGCCTGTCAGGGAGTGGCACAAATGTGCCAGCGCTGCTCTGTCCAGCCGCAACCAGCCGTGAGCCTCGCCTGCTCCTGCCTCAGCCCTGCAGCTGGCGCTGCCGGAGGGACAGTGCATCGCTCCACCCTGCAGCCGCGCTGCACTCAGACTCCTGGACTGCACAAATGCCTCTAACAGGGCCCAAGCAGAGTTTAGTCTGGGGTGAAGTCAGATGACAAAGGCAAGGCGGTAGCCAGAGCTGAACTCAGACCCAAGAGTGTTTCTCTCTTCTCTGTCTGTCCTTGTCTCTAGGTTGTTTTTTGTTTGTTTGTTTGTTTGTTTGTTTTGTTTTTACTTTGTTTCTTTCTCTATGGTTTTATGTAAGACATGCCTAAATGGACAGAGTAAATCCTTCTAGTGAAATGAGGGATTTACTAAAATTAAAAAAAAAAAAAAAAAAAACAGATGACAACCTGGCTAAAGATTATGGATGCGGAATAGAAGCTGGAGGACCCAGGTGTTCTCATTTTAATGGATGAAATTGAAGGGACACAAAGCAGACTCTCCAGAGGGGGCCGTAAAGTGACTCGGACCCTCGTCATCAGTGCTGCCCAACAGCTCAGCACAGGCTGGGCAGAGAAGGAAGCCAGGCAGAAGGACTGGAGCTCAGGCCTCCAGGGACCGGCGGGTGCACCATGAGGAGGAGAGGGCAGCTGGCTGGGAGCCTGGTCTGCCATAGACCACGACCACACAGGAGTCAGGGGTCACTCCAGAATGTGTGCAGCTGGCCAAGAGGGAGGTGGAAGAAGTGTCAGCCGGGGTGCAGGCTGCCCAAAACACACCGCGAAGCTACTGATACAGCGGGGCCCCAGAGGGCCCCCCAGAACCCCAGTGTTTGGAGAGTGAGTGCCTCAAGGGGGCTGCTAACAAAAAGGCTGGTGATCCAGCTGACTGTGCTCTGAGGAAGTGGGCCTGGTCAGCAGAGTAGGGTCACAGCGGTGTGACCTGCCAGGGCACCTCTCCTTCCCCACACCTCCTCCCTGGGCGCCCCTGGGTTCCTGCCTGACCAACACACCCTGTGCTCTCTGTGTCAGAGCTGGCCATGAACCGAGGCGGGCCTCACCGCTGTGTCCCAGGGACAGGAAGGAGACTTAGACACCACCTAAGATGATGGCAGGACCTGGAATGGAGAGAAAACTGCCACATGCATAGTGCCAGATCAAAGGAGCAGCGTCTGCCTGCGGGTAAGGAGGTGCTGGTTTCCGTAGGTGCAAGGAGGGAGTTGGAGGGGGGGTCCCGCGCCCCCTCCCCAGGCTCTGCTTCCCAGCTCCTACACTGGGAACGCTACCAGGCTTCCTCCTGGGTTCTGAGGGCGGTGTCTCTATGCAGCCGTCACACCTCTTTCTCCCTTTGTTAGGCTGCAGGTGATGGCCGCTCTGACTGTCTGGGCAGCAGCCGGGTGGCACCTTTGGAATTCTGCCCCTAAGCTCCGTAGATAGCCAGGCCCTTGCACCAGCCCCAGCCCCACACACACGCGCTTGTGCAGTTCTGGAGCCCAGCGGAACCCGGGGTCCCAGGCACCAGCTCTGCCCCCAGAGAGAGGCGTGGGAACCAGAGTATGCGTCAGGTTAGGAATCACTGTCAGAGATGGCTAGAGACCCAGCTGGCCATGGGGCAGATGGGGTGGAGACAACCAGTGACCACTGGATAACAGCTCCAGGTCCTGCCCTTGGACGTGGGAATAAACATAACCTGCTTTTGGGAGCCAACAGTTTGACTGAAATATGGTGATCTACGTTAAAAATATCATCTGTTTTCAACTGAACTGATAACTTTGATATGAAACAGAAAGCTAGGGAAATTTCTTCCAAACACCCAGATATTTCAGTCCCAGGGCTCTGTCCCACCTCTTCTCGCCCTGCAGCTGTGTGGGCCTGCAGCTAACCTCCGCCTGGCTTGAGTTACAGCAACACCCTGCCTTACAGACAGGGACCCCAGGCCAAGCCAGAGGGCACAAGCAGCTGCCCTGTGCCTTCTCCTGAGCGCTCACCTGACCTTCCCAGCACAGAGGGGCACCACGGAGGGAAAGAAAGATTCCATTGGGCAGAGACAGCTATTTCTCCCACACACTGTAGTTTACCAGTGACCACGTTTTCCACCATGCCTGGGCCTGAGCTCGGGCAGCTCCTCCACCCACATTTCCCCTGGAAACTTGCTGAAGCCACTGTCATCCAGAGTCCACGCTAATGTGTAACAGAGATGCAAGACCTGGAGGCACTTTCTGGAACACAGCTGCAGCCGCTAGGTGGGCTCATCTTTCTGGGCCAGTATTATATCCCGTACTCAAAACATCACATCCAGCCATCCATATTCAGTTAAAATCAACCCGTTGATAACAGAAAAGAGGTAATAATAAAGGTAGGATATATGAATAAAAAATAAAGCAGAAGGAGAACAGAGAAAATTTACAAAACCAAAACATAGTTCTTTCAAGAGACCAATAGAATAGATAACCCCTGGGCAGTGATCACCGGAAGAGAGAGAGTGGAAACAGACTGCCAGTGTATCGATAAGGAAACAGATGCAGCATTACAGTTTGTGCAGAGCTAAATTAAGAGAACAATAAAAAGATACTAACAGTAAATTTGAAGGTTTAGAAGAAATGGGCAAATTCCTAGAAAAATGAATACATGAACATAGGCAGCCACAGAAAATCTCAATGATATGCATTTAAGAATTGAATATAAATGTTAAAAGTTTCCTTAAAATCAGAGAAGAAAATGGATTTCCTATTGAGTTTTTTCAAATATTTTGGGAAGAAATAAATAATAGTAATTTTCTGCAGATTCATTGAGTAGGACAAGAGGGAACATTTCTGAACTCATTTCATGGGGCAGGCATGACCTTGATGTCAAAACTAACATGGAAATTAAAGGAAAACAAGACCAAAGCCATGGATGTTAAAGCCTTGTGGAAAAGTAAGAGAAGAGAGCTGTCTTAAACTAATCAAAGTATCTTCAGATGGTGACAGCAGTCCTGACAGTGAGAGGGACCTCTGAACACTTTCTCCTGAGACTGCAACTGAAAGTCCTGCTACTATGATTTCCATTTGACCACTGTGTTCGTGATCCTAGTGCAGGCATTGAAGCCAGCAAAAGAAGTAGCAGACGTAAGAATTAGAAAGAAGATATGTCTGTTGCTATTCATTATCTGATGTTGTACATGAAAATATGTAAAAGAATCAATAATAAACTATTGGAATTATTTCCTGCTTCCATATATTAGCTACGATTGGAAAACTGTTATTTAAAAAAATCCATTACAAAAAAACAGGCGATAAACTATCGAATACCTAAAGATATAACTAACAAAATTTGTGTAAGATTTCTACACTGAAAACTATAATATATATGCAAAGTAAAGGGAACTCAAATAAATAGATAAATAGCTCATTTTACCAGCTGGAGACCTAACATTGGGAAGATGTCGGTCCCCGACCCCCAGAACGAGCATTAGATTCAAACTAATCCAAATAAAAATCCCAGCAGTTATTTTTTGTGGAAATTGGCAGGACCACTGTAGAAGTTAAATGCAAATGCAAAGACCATCTGAGACAATTTCAAAAGCTCAGAGTTGGCCCTGCCACATACCAGACTTAACACAAACACCCAATAATTAAGACATTCATGTTACTGTGGAGAATAAAGCAGAATGCACAACCAGGGCTATATCAACACTATTATGGGTGCTTTATTTATTGCAATGAAGATAATGAAGAATAATATTTTAAGGGTTATATTTTTACAAATAAACCTGGGAAACAGGTTTTTCCAGCGCCACTTATTAAAGAGGCTGCATTTCTTCCAGTGTGTGGTTGGCCCTTTTATCACAGATAAGCTGACTGACTATGTTTGGAGTTGTTTCTGCATCTTCTACTCTGTGCCATTAATCTTCAAGTCTGTTTTCTGCCAGTACCATGCTGGTATTTTGTTTTTTGGTTTTTTTGGTGCCAGGGATCGAACTCATTACCTCACATTTACCAAGCAGGCACTTACACCACTGAGCTAAACCCCTGGCCTAGTACCATGCTGTTTTTATCACAGTAGCTTTGTAGTATAATTTCCAGTCAGGAATTGTGATATCCCTGTCCTACCTTTGTTCTCCCAGAGCTGCTTTTGCTATTCTAGATCTCTTCTGGTTCCAAAGTGACTTTAGGATTGTTTTTTCTAGTTCTGTGAAGTACACTATTGGTATTTTGATAGAGATTGCATTAAATCTGTATCATAATTTTGGGAATATATCCATTTTTGCTATGTTGGTTCTTCCTACCAAGAAGAAGGGATATCTTTCTATCTTCCTCTTCAATCTGCTTTTTCAGAGTACTGTAGTTTTCAACATAAAAGTCTTTTACTTCCTTTATTAGATCAATTCCCAGATGTTTCATTTTTTTCAATGCTATTGTGAAAGATGTTATTTCTCTAATTTCTCTCTCAGTGAATTTGTTGTTTGTGTATAGGAATGCTATTGATTTTTGAGTGTTGACTTTGTATCCAGGTATGCTACTGAATTTGTTATTAAATCTACAAATCTTTTGGTGGAGTTTTTGGGGTCTCCTATGTAGAGAATCAATAATCTGCAAATATTGATAATTTAACTTCTTCCTTTCCTACCCTTATTCCTATTCTTTCTTTCTCTTGTCTAATTTCTCTGGTTAGTGTTTCTAGAATGATATTGAATAAGAGTGGTGACAGTGCACATCTTTATTTTTCCTGATTTTAGAGTGAAAGCTTTCTGTTTCTGACCATTTAGTATGGTGTTGGCTGTTGGTTTGTCATAGATGGTTTTTATCAGATTGAGATGAAGACCATGTATTCCCATTTTCCATTTTCTATAAGGTTTTTATCATGAATGGGTGTTGGAATTGTCAAACAACTTTTATGCATCTGTGGAGACAATCATGTGTTTTTTGTCTTTGGTTCTGTTGATACGGTATATTACATTACTTAGTTTCATATGTTGAACCATCTTTGCATTCCTGGGATGAATCCCACTTGGTCTCAGTGTATAATATTCTTGATGGTTTGCTGCATTCTGTTTGTCAGTATCTTATTGAGGGTTTTTGTGCCCATGTTCATTAGGGAAATTAGGCCTAAATTCATTAGGGTTTGTAGTTCTCTTTTTTGGTTGGATTCTTCTCTGGTTTTATTATCAGGGTAATGTTGTTTCCAAGAATGAATTTGGGAGCATTGCTTCCCTTTAATTTCATTAAAGAGTTTGTGAAGACATTGGCATAGGCAAAGACTTTATGAAAAAAACCAATCAAATAGGAAATATCACCAAAAAATCATATCTGGCATCTCATCTTATTGAAAAGTTTTTGCACAACAAAAGAAACCACCAATAAAGAGACAACCTACAGTGTGAGAAAAAACTTTCCAGCTATTCCTCAAAGGACTAATATCTAGAATATATAGAGAACTCAAAAATGTCACAACCCTCAAACTTAAAGACCCAGTCCAAGAATGGGCATCTGAAGTGAATAGACATTTCTCAGATGAAGAGGAAGAAATGGAAAATAAAATATATGAAAAACTGCTCAATACCACTGGTCATTCAAGAGATGCAAATTAAAACAATGCCAAGATTCCATCTCACTCTAGGAAGCATGGCTGTTACAAAGAAATCAACCAATAACAAATGCTGGTGGGATGTGGGGGGAAGGAACCCTTCTCCACTGTTGGTGGGAGTGTAGACTGGTGCAACCACTGTGGAACTCAGTATTGAGATTCCTTAAAAAGCTAGCACTAGAGGTTCTATTTGACCCAGTTACTCCCTTGCTTGGTATCTTCCTGAATGAATTAAAAGCATCACACTACAATGATATATGCACATTCATGTTTATATAGGAACAATTTGTAATAGCTAAATCTTCAAAACAGCCCAAATACCTATCAACAATGACTAGATAAAGAAGACATGGTATTTTTCATATAGTGGAGTATGACTCTGCCATAAAGAAGGATGAACTCAAGACATTTCTAGCTAAACAGATGCATCTTGAGACCACACTCTTCAGTGGAATAAATCAGACTCATGTGTTCAAATATTGCATGGTTTCTCTGGTGTGAGAAACTGAAAGTGTAGATAAGGGCCAAAATGTATAACAGCTATCCGGAAATGGGAAGACAATGCTCAAATGAGAAGGGGCGTGGGGGTGGGGAAGGAGAAGGAACAAGGAAATAAACAGAAGGAAACAATGGAAACATCGTCTGTAAAGAGGGGATTAACTATTCCACCTGGAGGCGGAGGTCGGTAAACTGGAGCTGGTGGGACTTGCTACATCGTTCAAACTGGCCTTGAGCTCACACCTCTGAGATTGGCCACCATGCCAGGCTGCCCAAGCCCACTGAAGGCTGGAATTACTGGTATGCACCACCATACCTGGCTCCAAACTTGAACTTTTACTGGAAGGCAGCACTTACCTTTTCCCGGAAAGCTGACTCTGATCTGGATTACGTCTGCTGCAGGCGGGAATGTGAAATCAAGACTAATCATCCTGATTCAGCAGGAGAGAAAAACCCAGTGACTCTCCTGCTGGAATTATCAGCGATAAAGTCTCGATGGCACACTGTGAGCGCACTTTAACCCTGCTGCTACTGAGCCAAAAGAGACTAAGAGCCACACTTACAGACTGAGACCGTGGCCGAGATACAAGAACACAGAAGCAAACGGATGTGGAGTCGTCACCTCCAACTGAAGAAGAAAAGCTGTGACACAGCAGTTAAATCTCACACGGCAACTTCGGAAGAGAGGGAACTGTAAGGGGAGCTGGATGGAGAAGAGAGGAATCCCGGAGAAACGCAGGGAGAGGGCTGCCTAGGCTCCTAGCAGAGGCTGGGGGTGGTCCAGGGGAGGAGGTTTGGTTACAGTGACAGGGTAGTGACGGCTTTGAAGGCGGGTATCACATGAATAAAATTCAGCCAAAGGATGGAGTGGAAATAAAAGATTTATAATTACATACACTTAGCTTTGTGATTCTAGGTGAGGAAGTTCCTCAATACTAATTCATATTTTCTTTTTGTATTGTTGGGATAACTGATGTTCTGGCTTATAATAAAAGGATGTTTGTACAAAAAATAAATAAATAAATAAATAAATAAATAAATAAATAAATAAGAGTGGTTAAGGGGTTGAATGGAGGGGAGGATACTGGGGAAAAGGAAGAAGCAAGATACATCATGTACGGACACAAATCCCCTGCGATGACTATCGCCCTCGTGTATATCTAAAAGGTGCCTAAAATGTTTTTTTTAAAAAGAACATCCTTAGAGCATAATATAAAAACGTGGAACCCGAGTGCACACCAGCAGCAGATAGGGTAAGGGGCAGCGGCCTTTAGCGAGGAGATGAGGACCACCCTCAGAAGCAGCCCCGCAGAGGAGCCTCGAGAAGGTCGAGGGACCAAGGAGCACCCACCGCCTGCTGGAGGAGGCCCGGGCAGGGCAGCGCCCGGCCTCTGCAGGCGGCCCATGGGACTCCAGCCAGACGTTCCCCGTGATTTATGTACTTCTATCCTTCAACTAAAATCTGTATTAAAATAGAGAAGTGTAAAGACATGAAATACACCCTCCTCTGGAGAGTAAACAGCTGTGTGTGTGCCATGCGTTCAAGGGTGCTCCCTGAGAAGTACCAGTACCAGTCAGGGAGGGGGGTCCATCAGGAGGAGGAGGCGGAGCAGTGCGGGTGAGGGTGAGGACTGCAGGTGACAGATGGGCTGGGCTGCTCTGCATTTCCGGGGAGTTTGCAAAGCAACTGAGCTCACACGGAACCACGGCGCGCCCCCAGGCATGTTCCCGGGGCTGCCCCAATCTGCTGCTCTCCTCTTGGGACAGACCCCGGAGCCCTGGGGACACAGCTGCCCTCAGGGATCTGGAGGTCACCCGCTCACAGGGTCAGCTTCCAGGAGAGGTACGAGGCTCCGGAGCAAAGGAGAGACGCTGAGCCCTGAGCGTGGCACCGGCTCTGCACCACATCTGCCTCCTTTGGGTCACATGTCCTGTCTGTGACCAGCTGAAGTCCTGATGGCTGGGGAGCAACAGCTCGGTGCACGCAGCTCCTCTGAGGTTACAAGACAGCCCGTGGGTGTTGTATGTCTCAATTTTCTGTGCACTAGCAAAACTGCAGCGCTGCAGTGCAGCTGCGTTGCTCTCTGCAGGCATAATACAGAGCCACAGTCTGTGAGCCGCCATGGAGACGCCGAGGCACAGAAAAACCCGGAGATCAGAAAAGCGTCACCCAAATCACACAAAGAAGAGAAATTTCCCAACTTCACTAGCCAACAAATGAACATCTGGTATTTCCTTTTTTTGTTTTTATTTTTGGTTCTGTTGTTCGGTTTGGTTTGGTTTGGTTTGGTTTGGTTTGGTTTGGTTTGGTTTGGTTTGGTTTGGTTCAGTCAGCGTCTAGCTGTGTAGCCCAGGCTGGTCTGTAACTTGCAGCCATTGCCCTGCCTCAGCCTCCCAAGTGCTGGGATTACACACGTGCACCACCACACCTGGCTGGAAACCGAGACAGTTTTGTTTTTGTTTTTTAACTTTAAAGAGAAAAAAAGCCAAAATTTCAAAACAGTGGGAGGGTAACAACGGTTAATACATTGCATATTGTTATCTTTAAATTAGTTACTTGAAGTACAATAGGCATTTAATTGTCCAAACAATATTAGCACAAACCTTTCTTTTCAATGAACTAAGAGAAATTGGTAGTATCACTATGTTACCTATCATATACCTATTGCATCTATAGTACACATTTTATATATATTTTTTGCTTTTCCCTTACTTTTCTCCTTTACCCTTTCCCAGTTTGAGATAGTTTGTAACTCATTTTTTTCTGATTGCTTAATTTAAGACCTAAACGCACATTTATGAAATCTCGGACCACTCCTGTGCTCCTCCTCCAGCCTCCAGAGCATTTCGGGAGCCCCCCGGGGAGCTGTGAGGAAGCCCAGCTGGTGCTCCTGCACCAGGGCTTAGGGAGAAAGCAGGGAGCCTGCTGGTGGTCAGGGACAGCACAGAGGTGGTCAGGGGCTTCTCAGACTTCAACAGAGCTTCCCAGTGGGAGCACCAGGCCTAGAAGAGCAGCCAGATCACTGGGTCCAGACCGCCGGGGAGCTGCTGAGTGGCATCCCTGCCCGTCCTGAGCTGTGCCGATGCAGGGTCTTGTCCTTCCCTGACACAGCCTGTGGGGCAGGGCCCTGACACCCCCGGCCGGCAGGCGCACAAATGAGATGGGACACTCACGCCTGGCAGATGGGACAGTGACAACAGCAGCGCTAAGAGCTACTCTTGCTGAGAACCAACGGTAGGAGAAGTTCTGTGCCAGGCGCATCCTCACTCGGTTCACTTTGTTGTCCCCACCACAGCCTGCAAGGAAGTGGATCCGTCGTGCCCTCAATTGCTGAGATAACCCATGATCTAGCCGGTGTGAGGAGGAGCAAAACTCCACTCCTCCTTCCCTCCTGCCCGCGCACCCTCCTTCTTCCTATTGCTGCCCTCCTCACTATTTTTCCTTTCTTCCCTCCGGTCTTGAAACATTCACTGATCTCAGATCTGTACCCACCGCTCTGTAGGGAGTTGGGGACGGTAAGGTGAAGCAGTTCTGCGATCACACTGTATTAGTTTTCAGCGTCATTATATCAATTTTCCACCAACTCAGGAGGAGACAAAGTACAAATTTTCTGCTACCTGTCCTACTTCAGAACTCTGACATAAGCCTCAGTGAACTGACATCAGGGTTTTGTCCAGATTACATTTCTTTCCAGAAGTTTTCTTGCCAGTTATGGTTGATACATCGTGTCAACTTGAGGAAGTTTAGAAATTTAAGAGGCTCAGCAGGGAGCCAGGATTCTTACCTTGTAAACATCCTCAGGCTATACAAGAGGAGGGCAAGGAGATTTGGTGAGTGTACACCCGCCCTGAGGGAGGGTGGCCTGTGCAGTGTAAGGGAGGAGAAGAGGCTTGTTCTGCTCCCTTTTTTGTTTTGGCTGCTTTTGCTGGCTGCTGCCTTGAAATGCTGCCCTTGTGGCATGCTGCTCTGTCTTGGAGCCAGCCAATTATGAGCTGAAACCTCCCCAAATTGTAAGCTAAATACACTTTTCCTTCCTTCATTTTGAGTGTCAGGTATTTTGTCCCAGCAATGAGAGGAAAGTAACCGAGACACCACCTTTTCTAACCTATTGGCAAACTGGTTTTCTTCATACTGTCATCTCTCAGAAACCTGGAATGCTCCCCATCTTTATGGAATCAGGGATTATATTGAGCCCACTTGGATCATTCAGAATAATTGGCACCTTAAGTATCATCAGGTCCGCAAAATCTCTTTTGCTGAGATAACACACAGCTTCAGGGGACTCGGGCATCTGTCATCTGTGCTGGTCATTGTTCTGGGGTTGCGAGGCATTAGTACCTTCTGCTTATGTGACCCCTGAGCCTCCACAAAGTCCAGGAGATTTGGGGACGTGGGCAGCAAGAGAAGAGTGGCGCCAGGGACAGTGGGCATCTGGGGTTGCTCCAGCAGAGGCTGGAGAGGGGAAACACAGGGGCAGCCACGGATGTGTTGCACAGGGAAGGGAGCGGGATGCACACAGCTCCCCCAGAAGTCGTGCAGAACTGGGTGCCGGGCCAAGGGCACTGCACCCTCCCACCCCAGTTAGCTTACGTGGGTGGATCTTGAGATGGCAGGGCAGGGAGTGCGGGGCAAAAGTGTACAGAAAGGTCCACAGTGGCCCAAGTCTGGGAGCAGCTTGCAAACAGGCCACAGGCTCACGGAGCCGCGGGCCTGCTCACAGGCGGGCAGTGCAGCCAGGGCAGCTCAGACCTGCAGCTGAACCCAGGCTGACACGAGTGAGGGTTGGAGGGTTGTTACTTTTCTTTTATTTTATTTTTCCTCTCTTCTGTTTTCTTTTACCTTCCTCTCTTATTTCTTTATCTTCCTTCTCTTCTTTTCATCAAACTCAGGGACAGAAAATTAAAAGGCATTAGAGAAAAGAAACAAATCATTTAGAAGGGTGAGCCCATTGGATTTACAGCAGCCTTCTCAACACAAAACATAAAGTGTGGAGTGGAGCAATTCAAGCCTGAAAGAAAACAACTTTCAGCCCAGACTATTACATTCTGCAAAACTATCTTTCAAAGTTGATTTAGAAATAAGGACTTTCCAGGACAAAGAACACTTTAAAAAATTCATGACCACATGAATTTCCCCAGAAAATCTGAAGTATATCGCAGACACAGATAATGAAGACAACAATGCCACGAAGTCTAAAAGAATGAACACATGAAGCAGGGCAGCAGTTAAGCAAAAAGGAAAAATAAAGAAACCTGCCACATAAAAATAATTCAGTGACAGAAATAATACCTTGCAGTAACAGCTCTCAAGTTAAAATGGTCATGGCTCCCCCATCAAAAGACACAAATTGGCAGATGATCAAAAAGTAAAACTCAGTGGAATGTTGCATACAAGTGATACAATTAAACCAAAAAAATCATAAACTAAAACTCAAAGGATGCTAAATAATCCCCCATGGAATGGAGCCTTTTGTCCTATTTTCAAACAAAGTGGACTTCAAGACAAAACTTATCAGAAAAGGCAAAGAAGGTCACTACATATTAGCTAAGGGAACAGTTCAACATGAAAAAATAATAATTACAATTATATTTGCATCAAAAACGGCCACAACCAAATTCACAAGTCACATATTACTAGATATTTAAAAATCACATAAATATCAGCATAGTTATAATCATTGTCCTTTTGTTTTATAACAAGTATAGAAAGATCAACTAGACAAAAATCAACAAAGAAATTTCAGCAACGAACCACACCTTCAGACAAAAGGACTTAATATCTGCAGAGTATACCATTCGACAACAGCAGAATATACGTTCTTCTCAATAGCACAAGAACACCTTCTAAAATAAATCACTAGCCCATATACATGCTTAAATAAATACAAAAGAATAAAGATTATGCCATGTATATTATCAGATCATGGGGCAATGAAATTAAAAGTCAATGGCAAACCCACTGAAATTATGCAAACAGAGGTAGATTGAACAATACACTTTGGAATAACCAGTGGGTCACAGAAGAAACCAAGAAATAAGTATTTAACTAGCTATGTATGTTCCTACAATCAAAAAATAATGTCAATATAATACACTAGAACTTGTGAGATACCATCAAAGCAGTCTTAAGAGGAAAGTTTACAGCTGTGAACATGCACATTAGAAAAACAAAGCAAACCCAAATAAACTAATAATAAACTTCAAAGTCCCAGAAAAACAAGGACAATCTAGGTCCAAACCTAGTACAAGGAAATAAAATGTAAATATCTGAACAAAAACTAATGAAATTAAGACATAAAAAATACAAAGAATAAATGAGTCAGAGTTGCTGTTCTGATGGAAAAAAACAAGATAGAAAAACACTTAGCCAAACATATCAAAAGAAGAAATGATCCACATCAATGCAACTGGAAATGAAAAGAGAAAATCACAATGGACATTATTAAAGTCCAGAAGATCATTCGTAACTGCTTCAAAAGCCTGTACTCTAATAAATTGAAGAATTAAGAAGAAATGGATAGATTCTGAGACACACATGAATTACCAAAGCTGAACCAAGAAGATATAAAAGCCATAAAAAGTCCATAATAAGCAAAGAAATTGAGATAGACATAAAAAATGAATCAAGAAAATCCCAGGACCTGGTAGATACACCTTTGAATTCTACAAGAACTTCAGAGAAGGTCTAATATCAATATTTCTCAAAATTTTTAATGAAATTAAAAGGAAAGAAGTACTGCCAAATTTATTATGGAAGCTATATTGTCTTGATTCTAAAACCAAACAAGGATTTAATTAAAAAAGAAAACTACAGGCCAATTTTTTCAATGAACATAGATGTAAAAATCTTTAATAAGACATAGGCAAACAGAATGCAACAAATCATTAAAAGAATCATACATCATCATGATGAAGAAGGCTTTATCCCAGGGACATGAAAATGGTTCAACCTATGAAAATCAGTAAATATAAACACATAAACAGAAACAAGGACAGAAACCACATGATCATCACAATAGAAACAGAAAAGGCCTTTGACAAAATTCAACACTAATTCATGATAAAAAGAAAACCTGAAAAAAATAAGTATACGCAAAATAATTAAGAAAGTTATACTACTAATTTCTATTAGTTCATTGAAAAGCAAGGTTTGTGCCTTTATTGTTTCATCAATTTTTCATGCCTTTATTTTTCAATACAAGCAACTACTTTGAAGTCAACAATATACAATGCACTAAAGATTGTTACTCTCAGAGCTAGGGATTTAGCTCAGCAACATAAGCACCTGCCCAGCAAGCATGAGGTCATGAGTTTGATCCCTGCTATCAAAAAAAAAAAAAAAGTTACTCCCCTACAATCTTATTTTGAGATTTTGTACCATTTTTTGTTGGTCTTTTTCTTTAAAGTAAAAAAATAAAAAATAACGAGTATAGAAAGACATTACCTCAACCTAACAAAAGCCATTTATGACAAACCTACTGCCAATATCATATTAAATGGGGGTAAAATTAAGGTTTTTTTTCTAAAAATCAGAATAGTGGACAAGTCAAGGATGTGCACTATCACCATGCCTGTTCAAGAGTAGTCAAAACTTCAGCCATAGCAATCAGGCAAGAGAAAGAAATAAAAGGGACAGGAAATGAAGAAGTCTAACTATCATTTTTAGATGACATGATCTTTGTGTTGGTTACTTTTCTCTTATTCCTAAGGCAAAATACCTGACTCACAAAATGAAAAAAGGAAAGGTTTACTGAGCTCTCAGTTTGTGGAGGTTTCAGTACATACTCAGCTGCCGTGATCCACCCAAGGCAGGGTGGATCACGGCAGAGGAGCAATTGTTCATGGAAGCTGGAGAACAGAAAAAGCAACAAGAGCAAAATGAGAGAAGCATGAAGAAGACTTTTTCTGTCCTTTATATGGTATGTAGGCTACCCACCCTAGCACTCACATCCATAATCCCACCATTGGAAAATGAATCAATTACATATTCTAGAAGCCTGCCCCCATGACTGCATGAGACAAACAATAATAATCTTTTACACAGAAGACACAACAAAGTTCTACCAAAAGACTTCTAGAATAACCAAATTCAGCAATGTAGCAGGATAAAAAATCAACACAAAAAGTTAACAGCATTCCTGTACACCAATAATGAACTAATAAGAAAGAAATTAGGAAAACAATACCATTTACAATAACATTAAGAAAAATAAAATACTTAGAAATTAAACTACTGAGGAAGTGAAAGACCTTGACAATAAAAACCATAGTATTATGAAAAAGGAGCTCAAAGAGGACATCAGAACATGGAAAGCTCTTCCTAAATAGACAGAATCAATAAAGTCAAAGTGGTCATTCTTCCAAACTTGTTATTAAATATCCGTCACAATACCAGCATTTCTCTCAGAACCAGAGGAAGTCATCCTAACATTCATGTGGAGCCTAAAGAGACCCAGAATAGCAAATAATCCTGAGCAACACAAGCAAAGCTGGAGACATAGAATTCCAGACTTCAAGTTCTATTCAGGGTTACAGTGATAAAAACAGTATGGTACTGGCAGAAAAACAGACATGTGAATCAGTGCAATAGAACAAAGGATGCAGAAACAACCCCAGGCACATTCAGCTACCTGAGCTTTGACAAAGGGACCAAAAGCATAATCTGGTAGAAACATAGCTTCTTCACCAGTGGTGCTGGGAAAACTGGTTATCCACATGCAGAGGGATAAATCTATAACTGTAGCCCTCACCATCTACAAAAAAGTGGATCAAAGACTTAGATATTAAAACAGAAACAATCTGTTGAAAGGTAAATCAGGAAAACTCTTGAAGACATTGGTGCAAATAAAGACTTTTTAAAACAGAATTTCAAGTGCATAATAAATAACATCAAGAATCAACAAATGGAATCATATCAGATTAAGAGGTTTCTGATGGCAAAGGAAGAACTAAGAGTGAAGAGACGAGCTACATAATGAAAAAAATTTGCCAACTCATTCTCAGACCTGGGGTATTATCTAGACAATATAAACAGCTCAAAAAATTAGACCCCTCTGAATAAAAGACTCAAGCAAAAACTGGACAAGTGAAGTGAAAAACACTTCTCAATAAAGAAGTGTAAAAGGTTAATAAATACATGAAATAGTGTCCACCATCTTTGGCCATGAGAGAAATGCAAATTAAAACACTGAGGCTCCCTCTTAACCCAGACAGATGACTACCATCAAGAAATCAGACAATAACAAATGCAGGCAGCTCCATGGGGGGAAAGGAACCTTCTACTTTATTGTTGTAAATATAAACAAGTATAACAACTACAGAAACCATAACAGAATCTACTCAAAAAACTAAAACTAGAAACCCCATTTGACCCAGCTATTCCCCTTCTAGGTGTCTTCCCCAAAAGTTAAAGACATTACAGTAATACAGGTAACATAATAACTAAATCTTAGAAGTAGCCTATATGTCCATCAACAGATGAATGGGTTTGAAAGTGCAGTATTTATATATAATGGAGTACTACTCTGCCATAAAGAAGGATAGATGAGTCCTTTGTGGGACAATAGGTGCACCTGGGGACCACAATGCTAAGCAACATAATCAGATACACAAGCCTAAATACAGTATGGTTTCCCTTATATGAGAAACACAGATCATAAGTAATTTAAGGAAAAAGACAGATAATAGAACACAGGGAGGTATGTCCTTTGTAAATGGGAAGGGAATCTAGCAATGGAGGGAGGCAGGGAATGGTGTGGAAGGAAAAAGAATTAAGATGTACTTACTTCCAGCAAGGAATGCAGTGATTTTGTACAGCGAACATGTACTAATAAACATTTAAAAATTAAATCAAAGCCAGCACACAAAGCCAAGCTTCACGAACAGAGGCCCCAGGCTTTCATTTAAGATGGTGACATCTCTGCCAAGAGCAGCAGAGAACATGAAGTGAGGTGGTACTTGAAACCACCTAGCACACAGGAATTTGGTGGATGGAAACCACTTCTCACAAGCCTGTCTCCCCCGCTCTGGGATCTCTCCTGGCTCATGCTGGTGTCCCTGGTGATCAGCCACATACTGAGACCAACAGAAACTTTCAAGAGACCAGGTGGGACTCAGGCTCAGACCAGCCTGGTGAGCACCTTGGACAGAGGGAGCCCAGCTCCTCCGGGCTGGCCCGGGCTAGGGCCCCAGACCCAGAGAAGGGGTGTGTCCCAGATCCATCCTTACTCTGGGCAGCTGGGGTGCACAGTTTCCCCTTCCACCTCAGACGGCCAGCCGGGTACTCTGCCTCTATCCAACAGCCCTCAGATTCTCCCCACTCCGTTCCTCTGCTGCAGGCAGCTCCAGCTGTGCCAGCCTCTGCCAGTTCATCTTGATTGTCAGACTGACTGGAGTAAGAGATTTCCCGAGAGGCAACTGGACATGAGGGCATCACGCTCTTGCAGGAACCCACAGCTAGTGACCTATCCAGAGGAAGTGAAGCTCCTGGGCCGGGCCTCGGGGACATGTGCATCTGGTCCCCGCCCTTTCTATCTGCCTCCTCCCCTGCTCCTTTCTTCCTGGACACCATGAGTGTAGCAGCTCCCCTCTGCTGGCCCTTCCACCATGACACATCCTCCTTGTGACAGCAGACCATGAACTCAACCTCTGAGAGGAGAAGTCAAAATGCCTCCTTGTTTAACTTGTGGGTGCCAGGTATTTGGGTCACAGTGACTGTATTAGAATTCTGTGAAAGAACTAATCAATAGAAAATTTATATATGACTATAAAAGGGATTTATTAGGTGTGGGTTTACAGGATCAGAGAGAAGAGAGTGTACAGTGACCATCTCTGGGATTAGAGCAGAGAATCCATAACGGCCATGTCCACACTGCAGGAGCCACTCAGCCACAGAACGAGAGAGGCCGAGATGCAGCACCCGTCCAAGGTCAATCCCTGGAGAATCACTAAGACGAGTCTACATTGGAAGACTGAGGAAACTGGGGAGCTGGAAGGCTGAAGAATGGGGAGACCCGGAGTCCGATATCCAAGACAATAGCAGCACAGGGCACACCACGCAGAAAGACAGGCATACTCCCTTTTTTCCTGCTTCCCCTTCTGTTCCAGCCAGGGTGGGGTCCCTCAGCTTGCTGGCCTACGTGTCAGTCACCACCACCACCCCCACACACACACACACTCATAACTGGGCTTTACTACTCTGCAAGGCATTTATGATCCACTCAGGACAACGCATGACAGTGACAAGCAAATGAGGAAAGCTAACCGCGGCCTCCTGTGTACCCTGCCTCCTGGTGGGCCATGCTGACAGGGACGGCCTGGTGTCCGAGGGCTAAGCATGCAGCCCCTGACCTGGCAGGGAACAAACTTCTGGCAGAGATGCCAGTCCTGTGATGCCAGGCAAGACAGTGGCCAGTCTGGGACTGTTGTTTGTCCCCCTGCAGTAAGACTTGTAATCAGAATCCACGTGCCCGTCACCTGCCTCATTAGTTAACCCCAGAAGGTGGCTGGACTACAACAATATCAGAGCTCCTCATCCCTGACTCTTCTCGGAGGCACATGTGCAATTTCATCTGTGGAGAATAAATCTGTAAGATTCCAAGTTCAAACGCTTCTTAATAACTATTTTCTTACTTCAAACAAGTGCAAGTTGGTCCTTTCTTGAATCACTGTACACACCCTAAGTGACCTGATCAGCAGCCCTGTGTGTTCTTTAGATTTATCTTGAAATTCGTCACACAGATTCCATCGATGCCGGTCACATCACGTGGCACCGTAAGCGAAGCGAGAACAGCACGCTTTCAAAGACTGCGCTTAACCTCTGTGAGACACTGCCACAAGGCAAGAAAAGCATTTGCCTCATTTCCAAGGAAATTGCTTCCAACAAACCTTCCCTGTGCCAGCTTCTGCCTGCTGTCCAAACTCACAGCAAAGGTCAGGGCACAGCTATCCAACCAGGCATCTTGCAGCCCGTCCTAAAGCCGGGCCTTGAGCCACAAAGAGAGATGGCAGCCGCTGATGCCCACACCTGAGCCAAAGGCTATCTCGTCTCCAGGAAGCCGCCCCAGCTACTCACAGCCCAACGGCACATCACCCTGGGCTGGCAGAAGAGGGACACAGGAAAACAGCCCACTCCACATGGAGACAAGACTTTGAACCCAAATTACGTTTAGTTTGGGACCACTTAATGCCTTTCATCAACTCCCATTGTCTTAGTTTAACTAATGGAATCATAAATTATGCAATTGATAGTGATTGCACTTATTTGCAATTAGAACTTGCAGGTGCCTGTCCTGTGAATAACTGACGGAGGGCAACCTTGGTGGGGCAGGCGACCTGTGGAGGGCAATTGGGAAGCTCCTGTGCCCGAGCTCCAGTTTGGTCTGAAAGTCTCTCCGGTGGATCTTTCCATATAACTTGCATCGTAGAGGTCTACACTGTCCCCAGCTAGAAACAAGAAGCAAGGTGAAAGAAATTTCAAGGATGTTCTGTGGCTAGAATTATAGTAAACAGAGGCATTGTGCTCTTGGAAATTTCCACTGAATGAACCTCCCGGATTCTGAACCAGTTTGGAGGAAATGTCTTGGGATCACATTTTCCCCTGTCTGTGAAGTAGGCACATAAGGATCTGTGACTCTGGCACTCTGTTTTAGATTTCAAGTATTTATGAAACTTTCAGAACCTTTAACTAAAATAATAAGTCCATAAGGATTCAATAGGTAGAACCATATTTCAATAGAATCATTCTTGGTCAGCCTAATATTTTGTTTATTTTATGCATTTAAAAATACTACTTTATGAGCAGATTCATTGCCTTCATGAGATTATCAGAGATCCATGTTGCAAAGATGGATTAAGAGTTCTAGATAGAATAGCACTAATTCACATAAAATTTAATCTCCATCAAAAGAAAGAGAAGGCATGGGAGACAGTAAGTCCTGCAAAAGCGGTACTGGGGAGGACCTTATCAACTGCCCGCCTCGGCCTCCCAGCCTTCTCCTCTCAGAGCAGAATCCTCCTTCACCACCTCCTGGGACGGCTGAGAGTTACTCACAACCAGCTCTCTCCACTCACCCAGCAACCTGTGAGGCCAGCACATTCCTATGCCAATTTTGCAAGTGACAGGGCACCGTGTAGAGAGGAAAAGACTGACCCAAAGTCATGCCAGAACCAAAGCCTCCTAATGCTAAATCCTTGCTGTTTCACTTTGCCATGTTAGTCATTGGCCCTGACATAAAAAAACATATTGTCAACAAAATCCAAAAATGTAATTTATCATAGTAGAAAAATTAAATTTAATGGAAATGTCTCATAGTGTGGAGTAGTGGTGAATTTTCTCTCCATGGCTGGCGAAGGGGAGGTTGTCCCAAAGGACTCATTTTCTAAGCTAATAACAGAAATTCCCCAAACACCCACTAGGACTATATCAGAGGCATGAACTTCAATGCTCTGAGCACCTGTGGCCACCAGAACAAGGTGGTTTAAAAGCTGAGCCATTATCTGCAGATGTGGGAGCACTTTGAGTCTCAGCTTTTCTGTGATGGCTTCCAAAATAAAGTCTTGCTCAGAAGTTTGCACTCATGAAAAGGTGAATTTTAAACTTTGTTTTCTTTCTAGTTATACTAACAGCTGCCTTCCAAGTACCCAAGGGACCTTGTCACCCAAAGGACATTCCAACTCAAGGCAAAACTTCATAGCTACCTATAATGGCAGAACAAGTATGTACTAAGCATTACTGAGCTGAGCAACATGAAAGGGCAGTGAATAAGACACAAAATCATAGGTTAGAAAGGGAACAAACAATAAAAGCATAATAACTGCAGCCAGGCTTGGAGCACACCTTCAATCCCAGCACTCTCGGAGGCTGAGACTGGAAGATCATGATTCCAGCCCAGCCCAGGCAACTTAGCAACTTAGTAAAGACCCTGCCTCAAAATTTAAAAAAATCATTTAAACAGAGTGGAGATGCAACTCAAGACAAAGGCCTTAAACTCAGTCCTCAGTATTGCAAATAACAATTACACTAGGAGATAGAACATACCAAACTATAACACAGAAACGCACCACAGAAAGAGGAATTCATTTTAGAGGTGAAATATAAAAAGAATTCAGGAGAACCTGAGACATGGCTCACATACAAATCCCCTCCCTCTGTCTCCACCATCAGGTGAGGGATAGGAAGGGAAAAGGGGGAGGCTGCGTGAGGAGCCAACCCTTAGGGTGCAACCAAGGAGGAGGGGTGCTGTCCAGTGGGAGGGTACTGAGCAAGGCTGACAGGTCCATCAATGACCTCACAGGACCTTGCATAGCAAGACAGGTGGTCCCAGCCATGTCTCACTGTTGACAATCAATGGAAGCTAAGTGCAAGATTTGCAAAATCTGATTTTTTTTTTTTTTTACAAAATTCACTCATGCGGCTGGAGCCAGGGAAGTGGGAGCTAAAGAATTCAAAGTGGAGAGACCAGTTACAAAGCTGGAGTGAGACAGCTGCCCGACATTCAGCAGAAGCAGACTGCCCCAGAACTCTGCCGTTACATTCAAAGCTGCTGCCTCTGGGCAACTTTAACAAAGGTCTTTCACAGAAAGTTTATTCGGTCCTAGAGAGGAAGCTGTCTCACTGTTAGATTACAACTGCTCCTGACTGGCTAGTTCTTTAATATTGGAGAATAACACAAACCACAAGGTAGAGAATTAAGCTGATTGTCTGGAAAGCTTACCACTCCAGTGGTGGCTTGCATGGTGGCAGATCTTCACCTGGAGCACCACAGTACATTGAGTGTTGAACACAGCCAGTCCAGGGTCGCTGCTCTGTGCAGTGACTTGCTGAACTCTGTCATTCTAGTCAGTCCTCGATTTCTCACTATAGGAAAAAAGTGATAGACAGAGACAAGGAACGCAGAAGAAGAAAGAGGAGAAGAAATGAAAGGGAGAGAGGAGAGAGGACTCGGAAGAGAGCACCAGGCGTTCACATAAGAACAGAAATCTGCAGAAGAAAGAGGTGGTAGACAGCAAGGGCTCCCCGGCGGAGGACAGGCCTCGAGCCTCGAGCACTGCGGACCCACCTTCTGCGTGTGCTGCCTGGCCGAGCTGAAGAAAGGCAGGGCCTGCGAGGCGTGGGCTGCCCCCTTGTCACCTGGCCCATGGGAGGGAGCCGTGAGTGTGCAGTGACAATGTGCAGAGAGGCGAGGTCTCCACTTCCCCCGCAGAGTGTATGTACTTCAGCCTTCCGCGCCCCCGTGAACGGATGAGCTTGCTGGGTCGTGCTGTCAATAGGCCAAAGCAAGGGCTTTAAGGACGATGCTCCTCACCTTATTCGAGGAGGCAATAAAACTGAGTTCATCTGAAAGTGGGCTACCCCTCAGAGGTCTCCTTCTAGGCCGCCTGCTCTCTCATCCCCACCGTTCCAGCAGAGCACAGTCTTCCGCGGGCGGCCTTTCCCAGGGGAGGGAGTTGACCAGCTCTCCACCCTTGGATGTGAGCTCTGGCTGAGCAGCCGGGCAGCAGAAGACGGCGGAGGCCGCTGCTGGGTTAGCCTCCGAGCAGGTGCCGGGAAGAGCAGCCTCTGGGGACCGCCCGCGCTGCCGGGGTGCACGGACACGGCAGACTGGCTGCCTCCCCCATGGCCGTCTTCTAGCTCCTGTGACCCTGCTGTCAGATGGGACCCTGAAATCTCAGGCGGACGGCGCATCTACAAGGTGCCGCACCCTGAGCCCTCCAACCAGCTCCTGCATGAGACCACGCTCAGCAGCCGGGAAGCCCCGCATTCTGACGAGCTGGGGGTGGGGGTGATGGCAGCGCCACTTTGTGGAGTGAACGGGAAACCTGGAAAAATTAAATGGTCATCAGGACCGCATGCTGCTCCCCACCCAGCGCTCTCCTCCAGCCACCACGCCGCACGAGCTGTCAGCCTCTCCTCCCGGCGCCGCCCTTCAGCCCGTAACCACGTCCAGTTGCCACCTGCCATTTCAAAGCTTCCAAGTACCGGATTATTACCAGATGACACGCATGTTTCCATATTTATTTATGTACCACTTGTTTTCTAGAAGGCTTGAGGATTTCCTGCCACCACAACAAAATAAAGGTGTCCAATAACAGTATGGAATAAAGGAATTAGGGCTGGAAAAATATGCTAACCTTTAGCTGCTCCAGTTGAAGAAGCCCACCTTCTTCTTCCTCCTCTTCTTCTTCTTCCTCTTCTTCTTCCCTTCCTCCTCCTCCTCCTCCTCTTCTGTGCTCTCTGTCTCTTTTTCTCTCCATATATGTACCTTCCTTGGAGAAATGTCTATTCAAATTCTTAGCCTACTTTTTAAAATTGGGTTATTTGCTTTCTCACTAATTTTTAAAGTGTCCTTGTCTACAAATCCTATGATATATGTTATTTTAGGATCTTTTGTTGTAAATTTCAATGCATGACCTACTTCCTCCAACCAACTTCCAGCTCCTAAATACCTATTCAGGTATCGGTTCATCAATAGATTAGTCCTTGGATAACGTTGGTTCGCTTATGACCCAATCACCTATCTTTGCCCCACCTCGGAATATTGTGGATCGGGCTCTCAGTCTCTAAGTCTTTGGAGGATGCATCATTCTAAACCTCAGTATTAGGTACACTTTACTTTGTACTTTTCTTGTTTGTAGTTGGCCTTTTGTAGGCATGGCTCTATGCCCTTCACCAAGTTTGAGAAGTCTTGGCCACTTTGTTTTTCAGTATTATGTTATTCCTGTGCTATTTTTTTTTTTCATCTCCTCCTGGGACTGCAATGACATGTTTGTTAAAATTTTAATACTGTCCCACAGATTTCAGATGATTGATTCCTTTGTTTTTTTAAAATTCTCATCTTTGAGCCTCATTCTGGTTACTTTTTATTGATCAGTCTTCAAGTTCATTGACCCTTTCTCATATTGTTTCTATTTTGCTTTTAAGGCCTCCTTGAATTCTCTGTTTCTGATGTGTTTCTCATGCCAAGGGATCCATTTGGCTTTTTAAAAAATAGGGTTTTTTAATTTTTAAAATTTTCTCGCAGTAACTAGCTCTCAAAATCAGTTGCATACTGTTTTCACTGAATTCTTTAGCACTCTTATCCTAGACAAAAGACCCAACCTGACAAGAAACCACCTAGACCGTCCTGAGTCTGCTTTTGCTGGCTGTTTCTTCTCGTCAATGATTCACATTTTCTTGCTTCTTCATGTATCTTATAATTTGTGGTCTTGCAGATATTTCATATGACAGTAAATACTAAAAAAAACTATTTCATTCCAGAAAAGGATACACTTTTCTTTCTCTCTTTTAAAATGAATCTGATCTTTTATTGATATGGGTCTGATCTTCATTGCTGCTTTAGTTTCATTTGGTTCCCTTTTTTTGGGCTTTATATATTTGGAAGGTAACTTAAGACTGTGTCTTCAGTCAGACTTATTTTGTGGAACTGCCATAATTCTGGAGATTTTTTCATGAGTACTACTGAGATGACAGTTTTCAAACTGTAAAAATTCTCTTTCTGTTCCCTTATCATTGTGGTTCACAGGTTTATTCTGCTATGCTGGCTGCCCAATCCTTCTGAGGGCAGCTGCATTCCACCCTTGGAGCTGAAGTGCTAGTGCTTTCTTCCAGGCGTTCTGCACCCGCTCCAGCCTCTGGTAAACATACTGTAGCTGTCTTGTGGTAACCAGGTCCCTCCCTTGAGTTCTCATCTTGGGGCAATGAAGATGGAAGCAGCAGGATAACGGACATGGCCAGCACTGGGGAATTCCTGCCATCAGGGAGCTACAAAAGACAAACACCACATATGTTTAAGCCCAGAGACTTTGACACACTTTTGGCACCAGAACAGTGCAGGGAAGCAATTGCTGCTGTTTGTCACTGCCAGGTTTTTGATGTCCAGTAAGAGGCTCATGGTATTTTTTGTTCTTTGCATCCCAGCCCTCTCAGGCTTCTCCTGATTGATTTAGGGGCTTCTGCTTTGTTCTCTGTACTCTAATTTCCTATGGCTTACTGTCAGTCTGCTCAGGGCCCCAGATGAGACTTTTTGTGGGTGAAGTCTCAAGGTTGAGGAACACGCACATGCAAGACATTAGAAACAGCAGCAGGCAGCAGCGTGGAGGAGAGCAGAGCACCAGAGCCAGAGCCAGAGCCGCCTGCGTCCGTACTGTGGGATTCTCACGCAGGCTGTCCTCTCGTGTTTACATTCTTGCCTAGCACCATAACCAGCACATGTGTGCTTACCTGTGCTGAGTCATGGTTACACAACTGCATCCCACTGTGCACCTGTGCTAGACAAGCAGGGCCATTTCCTTAGGTGTATTTAGACACCCTGAGCTTTGAAGTAGGTTGAGTGGACTCCCACACTTACCTTCAGCTCATTTAGGTCCTGGCCTTCAGCTTCCTTACTTTATGCAATGAGTTTGCTCAGTCCCTAGCCCTATCTGCCTAGCTTTCCTATCTCCTGGTCTCGTTATTGCACTCCTTCCCACTGGCAGGACCCCCTGTGGGCCACCTGGGTGACATTCCTGGTGCCCCAGCCCTGCCCCATGCTGTTGGCAGGCTGACTGTGCACTCAGCAAAGACCTGCTGGAAAGATGTGGCAGATAACTGCAGCTCATCTGTGCCTAGGACTCCTAGGGATGCCACTCTGTCACGCAGAGTGTGCCTGGAATCTTATTAAAATCTCATCCTTATCCAAATTGTGGTGCAGTTTTAATCTTCCAAGAGCTCTTCCAGGTGTGTGAACAGCTGAGAGTCTCTTCTCTTTTATGAAGGATTTTATCTTTACTAGAGTCTAATTCATTTAGGTTTGTGTCAACTGATAAATTTTTAAAAACAAATGTTGTGGCTTGATCATTTTATTGAAGTAAGAGCAGCAGTCTCCTGTGACTTTCTACATCCTAAACAGAAGAGAAGATGTGTGCTTTTTATAAATTTCCTGATTTATTCAGTACACCTGCTAACTTCTGCAATTACAATATTGCAGGGAAATTCCCTAGAGAATGTTCCATAATAGCTTTTATGTAATTAAACAGAACAATTTTTCACCTCCATATGATCATTTCTCAGCTGCATTTTGGCCTTTCTATGGACCCTAACTTAAAGCAGCTCTAGGATAGCTAGGTCCAGGTAGGACAGAAGTATCTAGAAATCCTCTTGACTGTATAAACCACATCCATGTGGCACTTCTTTTTTTTTATTTAAAGAGAAACAAAAGCATGTAAAGGTTAGAGATAATACAGAATTCCAAAAAAAAGATAAACAATAAGAAATCACTAGTTAATAAATTACATATTGTCCTCTTAGAAATAGTTGTTCAAGTTACAAAATTAAAGCATACAAAGTAGATAGTCAAACAGTGAGAGTGTAAACAGCTACACATGCATGAAACTCTACATGTATTTCTATCCTTTCTGTATTAGAGGGAAAAACAAAACCTAGCAAGACAAAACAAAACAAATTCCTATAAAAACATGAAACCAAAAAGTCATACAAAACCACAGTACAAGGTGATCTACAATGATTACTGTGTGGTTTCTTGTTATCTTCAATAGAATGTCTATATCATCAGGCATAACTGAATATAGCAGTATAATTGAGTATAGCAGTACATAACAATATTAGTAAAAATAAAACATTGTATACAGTATAAAACTTCAAAGGCAGGTAATAATCAAACCAGAATGGATATTCTAGTGGATCTTGTCATCTTAAGTGCAGTTGCCTATACTCTCAGACTTGATACTATCAATCATAACAGCTTTGAATAAAATCTATCAATACAAAACAGTGATCCAACAAACCAGATTCGATTATGATCAGTCATGGTAAAAGAGTGTAGGTTTTACAGAGCTTTAGATTAAGTTGATAGGGAATTAAGGATGATTACCATAATATATCCTGTTATTTTTGGGATTGCTGTCTGTGCCTTCAAATCTAGTACAGGTAGAATGACTGGAACAGAATATAATACATCTAAGCAGAGTAGTGTGAGTAATGTGGGTTTTAAGTCCTGGTTCACTACTAATAATATAGTGTTCCAAAGCCATCTATGTTAGCGATTCTAGTTATCCTTCTCTGCCTAATTTCTGCTATGCTATTTTTCTGCCTTTGTTTGTCTAGTTTCCTTTTTCATTCTACTGCCTGCCTCACTCATTGAGGCCTTTCTGCCACTGTTCCTAAAATCCTGGTATTTTTTTCTCTCTCTCTAGAATGTCCTTCAATATTCTCTGCAGGGTTGGATTGGTGGTCACAAATTCCCCCAGTTCTTCTTTGTCATGGAAGCATCTTGTTTCTCCATTAATTTCTAGTGATAGTTTTGCAGGGTACATCAATCTGAGCTGGAGGTTATTTTCTTTCAGGGCTTGGAAGACTTCACTCCAAGCTCTTCTTGATCTGATGGTCTGTGTCGAGAAGTCAGCCATGATTCTGATGGGCTTATCTTTATAGGTAATCTATTTCATTTCTATGATGGCTTTTAATATTCTGTTTTTATATTGAATTTCTGCCATCTTGATTATTATAAGTCTGGGTGTAGATCTGTTTTGGTTGTAGGTGGCTGGAGTTCTGTATGCCTCACATAACCAAATGACATTTTCTTTTCCCATGCTTGGGAAGTTTTCCTTAATTATTTCCATGAATAGCCTTTGTAATTCACCTGTATGTATTCCTGCTTCTTTGTTCACACTTCTAATTCTTAAATTGTAGATTCTCTTGTCATCTTCTAGCCTTTGTATTGTTACTGCCTGTTTCCTTGTCGTTTTTAAGAGATCTTTCCTTTCATGATCACACATTGCAAACTTATCTTCAAGTTTTGATAGTCTATCCTTAGTTTCTTTTAAGGAGTTTTGCCATCTTTCAATGGAGTTTTTAATTTCCTGGTAGTCTCTTTGAATCTGCTTCATGTATTCTAGATTTTCTTTATATTCTTTATCGAATGTTTCTCTCCTTTTTTTGTGTTCCTCCCTTCTTCCATCTGTATCATCTTGAGAGATGCTTCCTGAGAACATTTCTTTTATTACTCTACTCATATCTTGCTTTACCTGATTTAATATTTCAGTTTTGAGTTCATCTACAAGGTCCCAAAGATATCTCTTAATGTCCATTGAAGCCATGTCTGATGTTGTGTGTTTGCCGCCCTCAGTCTCCCTTGTTTTTCCTTCTCCTGGATCAGTGCTGTCAGGGTTCTGGGCTAGGGGCCTCCTCCTGCCTCTCTCTCCTGTCATGGTCCTGGCTTCCTCCACACAGGTTACAGCACAGGTCCCAACCCCCTTCCCTGTTGGCCATGTCTCCTCCAAAGCACGCTGGGGAGGGACCTCTGCCTTGTCCTGACTGCTCTTGTCACTGAGGTGTGAGCAGGTTGCGTATGCCTGCCCCTCCCCACTGGGCCAGCTAAACTTCAGGTGCCTTCACCCGGTCAATGCGTGCTATGTGCAGGGAATCGATTTGGGACAGCTCATTGGGTCCCGGCCAGGGGCGCAGCCCAGTCCAAGCAAATCCCATTAATCTTCTCTTGGGAGGGAACAACCAACTGAAGTCACTGTTGCTCCCAGTTCAGGCTCCTCCTGCCCAGTTCTAACATGTCGCCCATTTGGTCACGCCCTTCCCATCATGGGGGGGGTCTCATTCCCAGCACTGACCGTAGATTAATGAAGTTCCCTTCACCAGCTCTGCTCTCCGTTGGGCTCACCAACCCCAACTTCAGCACTGCTGTGGTTCCTGTGAGTGGCGGCGGGAATGAGTTTGGGTGGTTCTGCCAGCAGGCGCTGATTCAGGCCTTTGCAAACTTGGCAGCTCGCCACGAACCAAAATGCTGTGTCCTGTAATTATTAGCTGTTTCAGTTGTAGTCCCAAAGTATTTGATGAGCATTTTTACATTTTAATTTCTTCCTGTGTCAAGAGGATCCATCTCCCTCTGTCTACGCCTCTCCAGGGTGTTTTATTCTGGCAAATGAGGTGTTTCTCCTAGGAGGCTTTGTATTTTGTTGCTCGCTGATTGGCCATCTTGTCTTCTCCCCATGTGGCACTTCTGTGGGCTTTCAATTGCTTTTACTGCTACATCCTCAAAGAGTAAACATTCAACACACTGTTTTAAATGACTCATTGCTATTCAAACTACACCTGGAGATCAACAAAAAGGGAAGAAATTTACATAAAATAAAACAAATTGGGCCGGGGATTTAGCTCAGCAGCATAAGTGCTGCCTGGCAAGTGCTAGGTCATGAGTTCAATCCTGGTACCAAAATAAATAAAAATAAATAAATGTAAAACAAATTATCCGATGTGTGTTAGTCACTGCTCCACACTCTAGACACATTATTTCACCTAACCTTAGCCCTGCCATGCATTCTTATTATGTTTTAGGAATACGGCTTTGCAGTTTCAAATCTGTTGATGGAATCTCAGTGCCTCTGAAACCCAAGTTGACACTTGGTTCTTGTCCTCTTCCCACTCCACCACCCTGACTCTCATAAATATCTTTCCCTGCCTGAGAAACTGAAGGACTACGGGTCTCTAGAAGCCCTCCCCTAGACAGCAGGGACATAATCTTCTTAGCTATAAGTACTATTCCAAAGTCATGCTGACACCCCGGATAATAATAGATTTTGTTCAATAACATGTTCTGCCTTTATAAGAACATCAATGCGCTCAGGCAAATCGGAGCACTAGAGTATTAACATTCCAATACTATGTATTTCTAAAATCACTTTGGGAAAATGTTCTGAGATCAGCACACATGCCATGTGTGGTTCATTCTTTAACAGAAGCTTCTGGTTTTATTAAGTCAATCAGGATGTAAGCTCTGTACTAGAAGTGAAGTTAAACTATCAATTCCTGAACTAACCTCAAGCTTCTTGCTTTGTATTATGTTGGGTTTAGGCCATGTTATGAAGTGATCATTGGAGTATTTGTAGGAAACTGAATTAAAAGAATTAATATTTAATAAAATTTTAAGTGACTACAGAACCCTTCACTTTAAATAAATGCATTCTCTTAATTACCATGGTAGTTGTGAAAAGACTTGTGTAAAGTTACCGTGTTGAGAGTTTTAAATTTAAATCTTCCAGTTGGTGATGTTTAAACGTAAGTAAGCTGACTTGAAGGTCTGCCAGTCTGAGAGCTTGCTGACTTCCGCTTCAGACACATGAGAGAAGAGTGAGCTGAGGAAGGGCTGAAGGAGTGGGAACCAAGGGACACTTGGAGCCCACAGGGAGCTGCTGCCTGGCACTGCCCCCAACCACTTACACAGAGAAGCCCCTACCCCAGCACCTGCTCCCTCCCTCTCCCATGGTGCCAGAAGTATTTTGTAGACACTGCTATCAGGAAATAATTGTTCATACCAAGTTGCTGACCAACTTCCCTGGTTACGATAATGAAAGTTGCACAATCTGTCATGCTTCCTCTCTGCTTTAACTCTTATGAAGCTCAGTATGAAATTGTACAGAGAGCCTGCCAGCAAGACACACTGACACATACATGAGTGTACATTACGTGCTGAAATATGTACATATGCACAAATATGTATTTTGAAATATATGTGTGAATACAGATATACAAACAGTAGTAGAAACCTAGAATAGCTCAGCAACTTTGGAAAAACTGTCACAGTTCCTAAATAAGTTGACTATTGAATCATCACATAAGTTGTCAATTCTATGCCAGGACCTATAATCAAGGGAACTAAGACATATGTCCATGCACTCCAAAAAACTGTGTGTGATTGTTCACAGCAATGTTGTACATAATAGCAAAAAATGGGAAAACTGATTGACTGATGAGTGGATTTTGAAAAGTGCATTTCATTCAGTAGAATATTCCATAGTCATAAAAAGGAATAAAATGCACACCTATATGTTCTACAACATGGATGAACCTTGAAAACAGTATGCTAGGCGAAGTATCAAGACTCAAAAGGCCACATGTTACGTGACTCTTCTATATGAAATACCCAGAATAGTCAAATCTAGACTTAGAAAGTAGATTAGCAATTGCTAGGGGAAAAAGGTTGGAGGAATATGCAGTTATTCTAATGGGAACAGAAATTATTTTGTGGAATTTAATTCCAGACTCAATGTTCTGGAATTAAATAGTAATAATGGCTATAAACCTTATGAGTATATTAAAAGCCACTTAACTGAAATTTTAAAATGTGACTTTTGTAGTACATGAATTTTATCTCAGTTTAAAAGCAAACAGCCAAAAACATACCTGTAAGTGTCTTCACACTTCATGGCAAGGTATAGGGCTGGGGGTTTAGCTCAATGGCTTAAGCGCCTACCTGGTAAGTACAAGGTCATCATGACCAGTAGCAACAAAAAAGAAAAAAAAGAAAAGATATATACTCTATTCATCTTAGATCAAAGGTGCAAAATGTTATTGAAAGAAATGAAAGAAGACATAGATAAGGACTGGGGATTTAGCTCAGCAGCACAAGCACCTGCTTGGCAAGTATGAGGTCGAGAGTTTGATCCCCGGTACCAAAAAAAAAAAGACAGATAAGTGGATAATGTTCATACATTTAAAAACTGAATATTGTTAAGATGTACTGTACATTCTCCGAAAATTGAACTAAATGCAATCCCAATCAAAATTCTGGCAGACTTTTTGGTAGAAATTGATTAGATGATTAAATAATTTGTATGAAACAAAAGACCAGAATTGCCAATATAACCTTGAAATGCAGAGCACAAATAGAATTTACAAATTCTGATTTTATCCTATGCTGTGGTTTGTGTTTGATATGCCCCCAAGCCTCATGCATAGAGGTGGCTGAGTCTAATGCTTGTTATGCATTTGTTGTCTAATGCTGGGGTTGGTGGAGTGAGTGCTGCACCTACCCAGGGGCAGGTAGCTGGCATACAATCTAAGGGAGGGCAGAAAGAGAGCGTTCCTTTTTCTTTTCTGCCCTGTTCACTCTTGCTGCTTGCAGGCTCCATGAAGGACTGCCCTTTAACCACTCCACTCTGCCTCGGAGCCAGCTGAGTATCGACTGAAACCTCCATGAACTGTAAGCTAAATAAAGATTTCCTTCCCTAATTTTGGGCATCAGGTGTTTTGCCTCAGCAACAAAAGAAAAGTAACCAAGATACCCTATGGTGAAACCAAAATAATCAAGACAATAGGTTTTCCGATTTCAGCCATCCCCAGTGAAAACTCTTCCCTGCCATTATAAGAAGGGAACAAAACAAACTTTTCTGAAAGGGTCACTAGGATGCAGCATCTCTCAGGTCTTTCCCTGAGCGAGGAGGAGGGGTGAGGAGAGCTCCAATGAAGGATGCACTGGGCACCCGGCTGCTGAGCTCTCTTGTCCATCCATTAAACAAACTCACTGAATGCTTTTTCTAAGTGATGAGGCAAAATACAAGAAAGTAGAAGGAAAGTACTTTAGGCTTGTGATACTCGTCCTGCAATAGACATTGTGCACATCTTTTATCCTTGTAACAAGTTCATATGGTAAATATCACTCTGCCTATTTTACAAAAAAAAGCTGCTTCTCAGTGTAAGTACAGTCATTTCAGACTGCACCAGCAGTAATGTGGAGACTTGGAAATTAAATCCAGGCCAAGTTTGACTCCTAAATCTGGGCTTTCTCTACTAAACTACACTGCCTCCCACAGCATTTGAGCAGGGCAAGTGGATAATAAGAAAATACAACACAGTGTGATGAATAATAGAAGGGACAAGTGTCATTGGGTTGGACTTGCAGGGGATCCTGCAAGCCTCATGGGAGAGGTGACGCTTGACTCCAGTACTATTCATCATGAGGAGCTCCCTGGCTGGAGCCCACACGGGGCATGTGTGGAGGCTGGGACACAGTCTGGGAGCTGCACAGAGAACGTGGAGTTAGACTGGTCTGAAATGCCACAAGATTTGCAGTATTTTTAATTTCTAGATAAGGAGAAAGCCAGGAATTCCAAGTACATGGAACTAAGGAGTTATTATGTAATTTGGTGAGCAACAGTGAGCCACTGAAGTGCTTGAACACTGCTAAAGAAAGACTGAGAGCTGTGGGTCAGGTGTTATTTTTCTTTTTTCTGTTTTTCCTTGGGAGTGGGTGTTTGTTGCTGTGCTGTGTTGTGTTGTTCATAACTTTTACTGAAGTATGATCTACATGGAGAAAAGTCCACTAGTCTTAAGTGTACACCTCAAGAAGTAGACACAAATTTAGTGCCAGAATGCAAACCACTTCCAGACCCAGGGAAACTCCTTCATCAGGCTCCTTCCTGACACATTCCACTGAGGGGCTCTCTGCTGACCTCCCACACTGTCCCTTCTTCTCATCCACCTTAACTTCATATAAACAGAAGTATTTAGGGTGCATTCTGCTGCATCTGGCTCCTGGCTTTTTTTTTTCAATGTTATATTTGTGAGAGTCAACCATGTGTTCCACATAGTTTATCTTTACTGTTCTATTATACTTCATGATATACAAAAATCACATTCGTTTCCCCATTCTGTGGTCAATAGGTCACATGGCTAGTTTCCACTCTGAGACTGTTACAAGTAGCATGGCTGCACTTGCACTTGTCCTCTGAGGAACAGATGTCGGCAATGAGGTCAGCTATCTGCTCAGGACTGGAATGGGGGCGGGGCACGGATGCTGCTTGGCTTTAGTCAAAATGCCTGAACAGTTTTCCAAGTGCCTGTGCTAAGTTCAGGTTCTTCAGTGTTGGTGACCTATAGATGGCCAAAGAACCAGGAAGGTGGAGAGTGACAGAGAGGGCACGCTGAGACCCCTGAGCAACAGCCGCAGGACGTGAAGAGAGAATGGCTGTGCCTGGGGCTCTGAGCCCTGGGCGAAGACTTGGCTGGAGCTAGTGATCAGTAGCAAGATGACAGAGGCAGTCAGGGGGTTAGGGGGGGACCTCCAAGGACAATGCAAAGGTTAAGGAGTGACGTGGATCGAAAGCAGACCTGGTGGTTTGGGAAAGGCAGGGGGCAAGGGTCAAGAGCAAGAGGAGGCCAAGAAACGCCTTTCTAGCCCTCAAGAGGCAGGGACTCACATAGGAGAATGGGGTTCACTCTGGGCTCTTTGGAAACTGGCAGAGTATTTAAAGAGATTGATTACATCATATTTCCTGGAATTCGAACAAAACTCTCTGTAGCCTGGACACTTACTCTGACTTCTCACTAATTCCCTTGATGCTCCCTGCATATTTGGTATCAAAAAGGACTCTCCACAGCAAAGAAATAGCTTCTGGCACTATTCCTCTGAAAAATAATTCACCCACCTCATTATACTGAGCTGACTGGAGAGTCCTGCAGAGCAGCTTGGTTTACTGCATCTTTTGATTTGGGCGGCTTTGAAACCTACCACCCAGCATCTAGGCTGGCTCCTTCCTTACCTGGTGAATTTCCTGACACCCAGCATTATGCAATCCATTTGTTTGGACATTTAGCTGGTGCAAATCCTTCCATCACAGAAGGAAGGGCAATGCTGCCCACAAGACTGCTGTCTTCCCTGGGGCTTGCAGTAATCGGAGAAAGGGGAAAAAGGAAAGACATGATTACCAGGGGTGCTTCCTACACACCTCAACAAGATTCAGTCATTTTCGGGGTCCAGAGATTATTGGAATATGGAACCTTTCCTCATGGGCCTAACATTTAAATGAGAGACTCACGATTAGCTTAGTGCAATGCAAAACAGAATAAGCAGCGTGCCGTGAAAACACAGTGAGCCAGTGCTGCTCCAGAAATTCTGAGTAATCAATACAAGTTTTCCAAGAAAGCAAAGTTAGCTTTAAAAATGAGTGAAACTCTATAAATAGAGCCCGAGAAAGAAGCATGAGAAAATGCCAAGGTGTCAAAGTACTACCAAATATACAGCCAGCGTTTGGTACGGGGAAAGCAGCCATGATAAGCAGGGTTCAGTTTTCAGGACCAGCTTACTGATGCAGAAACGCTGGGCAGGGGCCAGAAAGATGTGTTTTAAGAAGTCTTGCAGGTGACTCCAAGCACAGGTAGATCTGTGACCCACCAGCATGCAGGGTGATGGGGTGAGTGATGTGAGAGGAAACTGGAAGGTCAGGGCGAGTCTGAGTCCAGGTGAACTTAGAATGCAGGCTCGGGGCTTGGGATTGAGTTGTGTAGGCAGCAGGGAGACACTGTAGACTTGGTAGAGGTGAACATGTGTTAAAAAGAAAGCTCAGCATGTGAATGAAGCATTGGCCAAGGGGTAACTGGGTTAGCGAGAAAACACTTCCAAGGCTGTGGCTGAAGGTCTCTGAGAAGGAGAATGTATGCTTCAGAATAAGGAAGTGAACATAAAAGTCGTCATTATCTTTATGATTCTAAAGTCTCAGGCATTCGTTAGTTTCAGGTAATCACAATCTTAGCATGGGAAAATCCCAGACCATGGTACTTTTACACTAGCACCAAAAGGAGCCGACACTGTAGAATTTAGCCAGGATCATGCACAATCTTAAATGCCACGTGTGCTGTCTCATATCACCTATGCATCACTGTTACCTGCAGCTGTGAGCCACATCCAAAGTCATACACATAAGACATGAGACAGGCGCACCTCAAGCAGCTAAAATCTGAGCAGAACAAAAAAAGATCAAACCCAAACTACCCCAAAATATTTTCTGGTGCACCTGCACCAACAGTAAGCCTGACTTCTATTTTTATTTTCAGTTTTACAGCAGCTCACCCTTACAGTAGTACAAAGATAGAGATTCAGATCATTCTTACTTCATTATATCTCATAATTCTTCCACTCACCTTACACACAGCTCCCCACAACCCCTTCAAAAAAGACATGCAAAAGCCCTGTGTGCATTGTGCTAGCCATGTGAGCACTTGTCCATCCTCTGTCTATATTGAACCTAACATATCAAACTCTTCTCCCACTGAGGTCATCTGTACAGTTGGGGCATTGGATACCATGTGGTCCAACCCCTTCACCTCCATTTTCCACTCCCAAGAAACAGAAGCCAAAGGGCAAAGAATTACCCATGGCATCCACAGGTCTAAACAAAATTTCTCATTTGAAGTGCTTTTCATTCCATTATAATGTGCTTTTTAATATCTTCTTGCATCATCATTCAGCAGGGTAAGCTTCTAAAACAGCGGCTGGCTCACAGTGGAAACTTAGTAAGTATTGCAGATTGAATGCGAAACCCTCTTCCCACCTCTCCAGCCAAGGGTTCACCCTCTTCCCCTTCCCTGTCCCTCACCTGTGGGAACCGCTCCTCTGCCTCGAGGCTCGCACGGGGAACACCTTATCACCTGCTCTCAAGCCGGGGCTATTCCCCAAACAGCATAATTCATCTTTACATTAAAAAATAATGCATGAACTTATTTCTATCTATTTTTAAAATTCCCTCTGTTTTGAATAAATACAGAGATTGTGCAAGGATTATTACTTTTTAAAAAAAAATGATTTTGTTATTTACAAGCACCTACAGCAAAACCCAACATGTAGTGGTAAGCAAGCGCCCCGAGAGGAATGTGGAGAAATGCTGTTTGTCAACTCAGTCACTTACAAATGGATGTTTCCAAAGGGCCCGAAATTAAGTTCCCTTCAGAGAGTAACACAGCTTTGCTGACAGCAGCTTAGATGCTTCTTATGCAACTGTGTTCCGTGAACGGCAGGCATTACACCGACACGCAGCTGAAATGCGCGGGGAGCGCTCTCACTCTGCTTGTTTTCTGAGGAAGCCAAAGGCCTTCCCTGACTTTAAGCCTGTTCCTACTTAGAAAGCCTGGAAACCGATCCGGTTATTTCAGAGCACTTGGAATCTAATAACACACACAGGTTTCCTTCAATGAGTCAGGACTTTGTGGGGCCTCTGCTGCCTCGTCCAGGATGTCTCTTGGCTTCTTCCTTCTTTGTCTCCCTCAGTCATTCCATCAAATACTATTCCTCACCCTTTCCCATTTTCCAAGGCCCAGTCTGGAGGCTGTGCCGCCTCCACCTCCCACCCCAGAGGATGGTCAGGGTCCAGGGTCAGACTGTCAACCTAGAGCACAGAAAGTCACTGTGCTGACGCTTTACAAAGCACTCAGCTCCAGGTGGACACCGCCTACAAATCCCCCTCAGGTGTCTCCTATTATTAGTGTTTCACATTAGTAAAACGGTGCATCTGTCACAGTTAACAAGCTAATACTGAGGGTTTACCCGAATTTCTTATGTTTTACCTAATGACTCTGATTGCTCTGGGCAGCATCCAGGGGAGCCCACCTCGGGACTCTTCCTGTCCCCTCAGGAGCTCAGGCTTCACCGCCCTCTGCGTCCCGGCCTGGAGAGCTGTAAGGAGCTCAGAGCCTGCATTCCATAGACTGCCCCTTCACTCAGACTTGCCTCTTTGTTGTGTTTTGCTCATGATGAAATGGCAGCATTTGTCAGGTTTCTGAACTGGAGCATTCCTCTCAGTAACCACCCCATGGCCTTTCCATTGCTTACACCGCGGAGGAAGCCCGCGTGGAGCCCAGCCAGTGCTCCAAGTGTAGGTACGGTGCTTGGTAGGTAGGCACTGCGCTGGGGGGTGGTAGGCACTG